>MU006293.1:930910-1072048 GCA_010093695.1 Plenodomus tracheiphilus IPT5 | reverse complement strand
GGCTCAGCGGGGGTGCCTGGTGATGCACATCCCTCTGAAGCCGTCTTGAGGCGCGGGTATCAAGCTGCTGAGGGGATTCGGGGTCTGGGGACCCCGTATGATGGGAAGGGGGAGGCTCTGCCATCCTCTTAAGCTTCCTTGCGCGTCGCGCGGGGGGCCTAGGCGGACGCTAGAGGTATTCCCAGAGTGGCCGCAGTGAGCCGGATTGGTTGCTGGGATTTTTGGGGCTTATGTGAAGGAAGCCCAAAAATCAAAAGATTGGTGTTCGGTGTGCAGGATTGAAGGGCGATAGGCCTATTGCCTCAAAGGCCTTAAGGATTGTCTGTTCCTTGAAGGAGGCCTCCCAGGCTGTAAGGAATAGAGGAAAGAAGTCCCTCTTACTCATAGAGGTGAGGCCCTGGGTCCTTTCCATAAAGGCTAAGATCTGGTTTAAGTACGCGGAGGAGAGAGGCTTAAACATAACAACGTCAAGCGGCTGTAGCGTGTGGGTTGAATGAGGAGGATATATCGCAAGGAGGATCTTATTCTGATCACAGTACTTAATAAAATCCATTATAAGGTGAGATCCATGCCCATCAAGGATAAGTAATCGATAGCTTGAGCGAGCCTTAGCCTTAGTAGAGCGATCAAACACCTGCTTAAGCCAGGCAAGGCCTATATCATTGTTGGTCCAGCCAGAAGAAGATGAGGCAAAGTAGACCTGGTGATCTTTAGGGTTGAAAGCTTGAAGCCATGAGTCCTGTAGTGATCCTGAGGCTGATTGATATATGAGGGCTGGCTCACGGGCAGATCCATCAGCGCATATACAGGCTAGAAGCGTTATCCACTCTCGATTGCCATCCTAGAGTATAGACCTCAGCCTCCCCTCCTGATACAGCCTCTTGCTAAACACCCTCTTTGACCTAGTAACTACTCCTAGTAGGAAGCCCTTCTCATCCATATTGTACGTGTGGCAAGGCTCAACCTTGTACTCCTTAATCTTATAAGCTAGAAGCTTGAAGTAGAGGTTGTACTTTAAGGCTGAGTCAGCCTGGTGGCGTGTCCTATCAATCCCTGTCGTCCAACTTGAGATGAGATCAACCTGGTAGCGTTGAATATATCGATCAACCCAGTGCTTTCCAAGCTCTTTCTTAGCTATCTGTGAGGCAAAATTCTGTATCATGCTCCTTGTAGGTGGTAGGCCTTGTCTTGTAAGGTGCTCTATGTAACGCAAGAGCTCCTGCTCCTGTTGTGGGTGGAGAGCTTGTTGATTTTCTGCCTTGGTGTTACGTGAGGCTGAGACGCCCTGGTGCCTCCGTGCAAGTGTTACGCGACTACAACTATATTGCTCTGCAATCTTCTTATAATTAACCTTTTCTCCAGGCTTTTGCGCATCTATTGCTGCAAGCGCGGCCTCAATTGAACTCATATTGATAGAGATATTGCGTGTTGAAGTCTAAGTGTTGTCAAGGTGGGGTGATCGTTACGCCGGGGTGATCGTTACGCCGTCAGCCTCGGTAAACGAATGGCTCGCTTATGTCACAACCCCACCAAGAACCTATCAAATCGTAATACCTCAACACAGCAACATTAAAGAAGGTCTTAATAAAGGCAGATACCCATAAAACTTGCTTGGCCGTCTTTGGCACCCAGAACTCGTTCAGCATGGGTATGGTACTCAACTGCGCTTACCACCCTGATGTCCTCAACACGAACAACTCAGTCATCGTCTTACGATGCACTCACCCATACTACGTCTCACAGTGCACCCACCCACAGGCCTCTCCAGACCAACCGCTTCCCATATAATTATACATACACCTACCCTTTCAATAAGGCCCGCAACAGCACTCTAAACCCCCGATCCCTAAAACCTCACCAACACCATATCATACCATCCCATAACTGAAAAACTCCCCACGCAACATGTCTGTCAAATATCCCATCCACGCGATCCCCACACTACCTAGGTATATATTGCAGTGCAAATCTCCATATTCAAAAGCCAACCTATCACAGCGTACCATGGCCTCACATGTAGTAACGCAAGGCTACCTAACCACGCACATCACCCCATCCACACTAAAATTGCAGTTTGAAGCTCTAGACTGCATTACCCATGTCCTGAAAGTGAGAGTCGATGCTAGATTTATGCAAGTATTCGAAAGCGTGCGTTAGGGAACAATAGTCTCGCCTATTCTTGGGTTAAGCACCTACCGTCCCGGCCTTTCTTCACCGCCCCGTCAGCGCCAAGGAAAACCACGGTACAACGTGGAAAACAAACTGTGGTAACATACGTAGACACGTGGTAATCAATGCTTGGTCACCAGAAGTTCTACATCACTCGACACGAACACTAAAACATAATAAGAATTATTACCCCAACATTGGTAAACGGAAACGCGCGCGAACCCAGGGCGTTGATTGGACGGTAATAGGATACACATCTATCAAATATCAAACAAAACATGACTAAGCAAATCTCAAAACAAGAAACCACTACTATAAGCATGTAGGCTACGATATGCTGTTGTCGTGAGATTTACCTAGGTATTCTCAAGTGCACATCTGATTCTCAACCCCCGCACCCAATCCACACTCAATCCACACTCAATCCACACTCAATCTCATCAAACCATACACAACCACTGCGCAATCCCCAAACACATCTCCATAGCATAACAACCTATGCCCCTATATTCCCACCATCCACCAGACTACACAACACCTTGCTACTTCGCTTCCCTCCCCTACATCCACTTAGCCGCCAGCCACCAGCCACCAGCCAGTATAGCAAATCCCACCTCAAACCAAACTATCCAACATGTCACAAAGGGGGACTTAGCAGTCTACCAATTCAAGACCTTGTATCTACACCCTCCCTCCGCCAGAAAATTGTATCCTGAAGCCGGAGTGTTGGTACTGTGAGTCTGGCTGTAGCGAGGGCGTTGGAGGGAGGGAGGACAGTGTAGAATCGTTCGGTGTCTTATGGATAGATCATTAAGATTGATTGAGAGAGTGAAGATTTATTTGTGCAGGTAGAGCTTTGAAGGAATCGAGCGTGTGGAATTTAATATTTTGTTTTTTGCTTATAAGACTTTGCAAAGAGTGTATGGTGCAGGACAAACTACTTTCCCGTTACCCCCCTCCCGTAAAATCGCGCTTTACAGTATGTTGAAAGTAATTCAAATTTGTTGGTTTGTCGTGGGTAAACACAACTCATCTCAATCTCATAATTCCCAATATACCATATTTACTTCACTTCTTCATTCTATGATTTCTATCAATCTCATAGCATACGCCTACCCCTCGTCTACATATATAACCTACAAAACAAAACAAACAAAAAAGGGCAAAAGGAAAAGAAAACGCCCTTTACACCATCGCCAAAGAAAAAGTGTATATATCCCATCTGGCGGTGGGGAAAAAGAAGAAGGACATCGAAACGCCAGGTTTAAAGGTACTAAGAAGGAAAACAATCGCGCCTCATGTAAGAAGCAGGCGTGAAACGGAATTCCTGAGTGAGAGGAAGGAAGGGAAGAAATCAGAAAACAATGACGCCTATTAACCCACGGCAATATCCCACATATTCGCCTGCTGATCTGGTATACAATCTCACATCCCCCCCCCATCTCCCCATTTCACCACCTCTCCATTCGTCCCCTTGTCGACTTTCCATCCCCTTCTTTCCCCCGAAACCGCCCACAACAACACACCAACACACCACCAGCCCCCTACGCCACATACCACAACTTCAACACCGTAACGACCCTCTTCCTACAAACCGGACAAACCTGCACCTCCCTCGCACACCCCAAACAAGCGACCACATGCCCACAATCATAAAACGCCGAATCAGCATCCTCATCCCAACAAATCCGACACAGCCGCTCCGCCTCCTGCGCACTCTTCCAGTGCGTCACCCCTTCGCCAAATTTCTTGTTGGCCTGCCATCCGCCCACGTACGTGTTGCACGTTGCAGCTTCGATGAATGTGCCAGTGCCGTGTTGGGCGTCGGCGACCCATGACCCGTCGTAGGTGTCCCCATTTTGGAAGATGTGTAAGCCGTGGCCGTGGCGTTGATTGAGGCGAAATGTGCCGGTGTAGGTGGCGCCCGAGTGGTAGATTAGTGTGCCGTGGCCGTGGCGGTGTCCGGATTTGATTTCGCCTTTGTAGGATTCAGAGGAGAAGTAGTTGTATGTGAAGTGTCCGTTTAGCTTGTGGGGAAAGTTGCGGGCGAAGGATCGGCAGGCGAGGTAGGGCTGGGGGTCTGAGAAAGCGGCGCGGGAGGCAAGGTCGTCGCGTTGGGGTTGGGGGAGCTCGAGACCTACGATGATGATGGATGTATTGTGGAGATCGGCTTGGGAGAAAGAGCGGCCATGTTTGATGGAGCGAGTTGTTGAAAGTTCTTCTTCCTCCCAGATACGAGCTTTTTTCCGATTCTCTTCTGCAACGGAGAGTAGAGTCATCACGGTCTCGTTAACCTGGTCGGATTTCAGCGCAATATGAGAGCCGCGCGGTTCCAGAGTCTGCGTTTCGGGGTTCCAGAACTTCAGGAAGAAGTAAATCTCGTCTGGTGGTGGCTCAGGTGAAGCAGCACGCACAGGCGCCGGTGGCTGCATCGATTCTACAGGAATGTCCATAGGTGGAGGAGGTGGTGGTGGCAGGTCATCTTGAGTACCACCCATCTCTGTATCTCCCAGTAAGACCGGATCTGGAACAGGAACAAGAGGATCAATAGCTGAAGAAGCATTCGCGAAGCCGAATCCGTCCTCCACCATAGCGATGTCTTGTCCGTCCGTTACCGCGGCTTGAGGTGGGACAGCAGGATCCACTTCAGAGGGTGCTGGTTGCTGCAATGTCGGCTCATCAGGCTCGCTCATTGGCGTGTCTTCTGACTGTGGTAACACCTCTGCGGGTATAACAAGAGTCTCCCATTCCAACGTACCGTTCTCGACGTTCGCACTCTCCACTTGCGGAGTATCAGCGACGGGCGAAGTCTGACTTTCATTAATCGCCTCTGCCTCCATCTGCCCCGAAGTCTCCTTCTCATCCTCTTTCGGTAGCTCAGGCAGCTTGTCAAAGTCGATAACATGAACCCAGATTCGGCTCGTGTACCTTGACTCCGCAACGCTCCACTCCCTAGGGTCAGAATACCGTTCATAAGTGCCACTCGAATACTCAATCTTGCCAACACCTAGCAAGTTCGGTCGACCTAGCGCTCCTCCTATTGAATCCAGGAACCAAAACTTCAACTGGCGAGGGTCTTGGACGCCCTCGAAAACCGTTACCAGCTTTTCACGGACCTCTTTACATCCGTCTTCAAGAGACAGTGTAACGGTCTTGACGAGGTCTGAACTCTTCTGGTACTTTGGATCGTACACATCGAGTACGCCTGGGCCATCATGTTGTGCAAACAGCCGTGAGTCATAGACTTGGAAATGCAATTCCTCAACCGGCTCCTTTTCAGTTTCAGTGCCTGTATCCTTTGCGGCAGTAGCGCTTGGTTCATCAGATGACCTCCTAGAAATGGTTGGCGATGGATCTGATCGTTTACTCCTCTCAAATTCAGCCAAGATCCAATTGGGGATGGCCCATTCTTCGGAATCGGTATGCACGGTGAAGGCAGTGTGCTTGACATCATCGCGCACGTACATGGCAATGTACGCCACAGCATCATTGCCAACAATCTTCTCAGCGCCAGGCTTGCCTTCATGTGCATCGATGGCCTGTCGCTTGGTAAGACACTTGACCTGGTTCTCTTCTTTGCTGTCTGAGTAGCTGTACCACCTCGATCCTGGTCCCTCGGGTCGAAGTATCGGTTGATAGACGTAAGATTGCAATGTTTGCTTGTGAACTACGAAGCCGTAGAGCGTGTAGTCTATACCGTTAACTTTGACATGATCATCCAGGGTGACCTTGTTCAGGACTTTGACGTAAGACCTAGTCTTTAGATCAAAGGTCTGTCGTTCCATTTCGATCGTCAGCAACTCCGGGAGAGGTTGACCGGAGACCGTGAAGTCTGGCGACTTGTCAATAGCCTGTTGCATGCTGGCAACACCCACGACAGGCACTCGGTAGCTAGGGATGCCAACACTATAGTCCCGCTTGGGCCCATAGAGTGCTTCCAAAGTAGCAGCGTGTTCAGTGTCTGCAAGCTCTTCTTCGAGCCTCAATCGCAGAACTTCCCAAGTCTCTATAACGTCGAGTTTGTCAAGCCGCTCGTGGATCCCATACCATTCCAAAGCATTCAAAACATCGTCCAGCGCAATCGCACCAGCTCCAGGTTCTACTTGCGTACGAAGCATATACAGCACCTTCTGCAGCGCATTAATGAGTGGCTTAGGGCGCTGTAACGGCTCACGGTAGACATCAGGTGCTTTGACGCTGTACAGTAGATGTCGGAAAGGCTTGAACAGCATCCACGATGCAATAGCCGATATCATGTTCCCGCCAGGCGCACTGGCATCTTCACCAAGCATGAGACCTTGCAACCCTGTCATTGCAAAGCTGTCCCATGGGTTTTCGCGGTTGGGATGCTCCCATAGGCAGTTCGTCTCGTCCTCGACAATACGAACATAGCCTGTAAATGCAAGCTTATCTTGATGAAGAAGCGCCTGTCGCTGACCACGCATACGGTGGGCGATATCATAGTAAGGTCCATGGAAGCGTGTCCAGCCCCAATCGGGCGATCCACTGCAGAAGCGATGCAGAGCTGTTTTCGAGTAATGCACACGTGGTTCTGTGGGGTTGTAGAGAACTACGGAGACTTGTGCCGCTACACATTTTCGCTTTGGCATCTGCTTCGACCCTAGTAGCGGTAGCGGCGTGTGTTGGGCATCGATGGATATAAGTGGGGCCGAGGCATCTTCTGGCGCACCTTCGACGTCGACTTTTCCGCCGTCAGATTCCTTCTCTTCTTCGATAGTTTCTCCAGCAGCCTCCTTCGAGCTCTCTTCATCCTTTTTGTCCTCATCCTTCTCGTCCTTTGGCTTCATAACGCTCAGACATTCCAAGTACACGCTGAGATAGTCCGAGTCATTACCCTTGGGGTAGAATTTGATTTGCCACTGGTGTCCACCGATAGTCACAATATCAGACTTCATCACCAAGTCTCGATTTGGCTTCTCACGCGTTCCGTTGTACGCGTCGATGGTCCAATCGATGCGCCCAGTCTCGCCTGCAGTGTACTCTGGCTCTTCCAGCGGTAAAAACGCCTTGCTTTCCCAATACTCATGATCGAGAGCACTATGTTCAGTCGACTCCTCAAGCTCTTTCAGTTCGTCTTCATCCGGTGAGGACGTGTCTTCTTGTATAGGATGCCACGAGGGCAGACCATCGTCGTCGTCCGAGGACTCGGAGTCTGATGGTACGGGCTCGATAGGCGGCGGTGGCGGCGGAGGCTGTGCGGTGGGGTCGACGGGTACGTCGGGGTCTACGGGAGGTGCGATTGCAACGGGTAAAATCTGTCTGCGCTTAGCACCTAGAAGATTGTTGGGGTCGAGCCTTGACTTACCGCATCATCGGCGATAGCTGCAAGTGGATTCGGCGCTTCACTGCTTGCCTCGACTTCGCTATCAGCATTTGGAGCAGGCGATGACGGCGTGGTGAGCGCAGCATCCTGGGGGCCGGCTGGGGCATTTGGCAGCACCAGCTCCACGTCCGCATCAGGCGTTGTATCCATGGCGTTGTCGTCCACGGCAGCGACTTCGACAGCGATGGCCGTGGGTGGGTGCTCGCGGTTGCTGGGTGTGCTTGGGCTTGCTTGCGGTTGCCCGTTTGTCAAGCTCGCATCCTCCATCTCTGCATCTTCCCGGTCGTGTCGCTGGCCAGATGTGGTAATGGAGCTGCTCATGTCTGCATCCGCTGATGCAGGTGGTGGTGGAGAAGGCGAGGCAGGCTGCGCATCGAGGTGATGTAGCGGGCTCGAGAATGACGGCGTGGGTGTGCGTTGGATGAAGTGTGGCTGCTCAACGGCTGCCATGGCTCGCTGTCGCGGCTGTGAAGGCGCATGTGAAGCGGGAGACGAGCGTCGTTGAAGCCAACAGGCAGAGCACCCACGTCAGCAAGGTGAAGGCACCGTGATCTCCCACTATTGGCAATGGAGGTATGATGGTTGCAGCGTGAGTGGATGGTGGTATCGTGATTGCGTGCTTGGGGCGTTGCTGGGGTCTTGAATGCACAGTCCCAATCGACGGAGAGATTAAAGTGTGACTCTGCAAGCAATGTCGATGCCGAGGAAGTCAACAGGCATAAATTAGAGGGCGTGGCTGAGCTTATGGCGTGAGTGGTCGCCTATCAGACAGTGAGGCTGCAGCCAGAATACGGTAAAGCGAGGCACGGTGCCAGCTGTTCGGACCCCCGCGTAACGCTATTCGAGACTAGGTCACGGTGCAGAAAGCTCAGGCAGAAGGCAGAGTATTGCCGCCCTTTGTCGTCATTCGCCCTTTGGGGGGTTCAGCTGTGCATTATCTGTCGGTGGATTTGAGTCATCAGAGCAACGGCGTCGAGCGCGACGGGCGATGCCATCATCGCCAGGCTACAGCTCCATCTAGCCCTGGAGGTGTCTTATCGATAGCTCCCGCTATCCGGCAGGCGCGTCCCTCCGCATCTTAGTCCGCGCTAGCCTCTCCACACTCCGATCTGCAGTGGACAACTTGGGCACTTCAATGAAACGGGTTTGCACACATCATGCATTACGTCCATAGTGCTCGTCCAGCCCAGGCATGGCCTCTTCTCACGCATCCATCTTGGGCACGCTCGCGAATGTCGCCGCAACAATCAAAGGAAACACCACCGTGGCCTCCGCATAGACCTTCACGCTCTCCCCATCCAGCTTAATCTTCCCCCAGCTAACTGCCTCGTCTGGCCGTGCCCCTGCATCGCTCCCATCGAACTCCTGCGCTGTGTTGATGTACACCGCACTTTCGGCGCCATTCCGCATCAGATTCGCATTGGCTATGTGATGTTTCACGATCCCACCGCCCAGTACGATCATGCCTGTGCGCTTCGCACGCACCGCAATGGTGTTGATTTTCCGGATGTCTTCCACAATGTCGATTCTGATTTGCTCTGGCGAGGATTTGAATGTGTGGAAGTACAGCATGTCGCCTAGACTCCCATCTGTGAGTGCAGGACAGAAGACGGGGATGTCGTTCTTCCAGGCCCAGTAGTATACAGATCGTTCGTCGTTAATCTCTTTGCCCAGGCGGTGGATGACTTTACTCGGTGTCCAGTGCAGTGGTTCGTCGGTCTTCTTACTGGCTTCCTGCTCCGCGAGCATGGTGTCGAGAAGTGGCACAACCCAGTCTTCAAACTCGCAGTAGTTGCTATTCGGCACAACAAGGTTACCAATGCGATTCATGCCTTTTGCACGCAGTCCTGCTCCAGGCGTGGAAAACGCGCCCATGTACGTTGGCGCGAGACATTTGATAAAGTCTTCTTCCACACCTCCTGCTGTTGTAACAATGGCGGATACATGCTTGTGCTGCACTAGATACCGCAACGTCTCTCGCAGGCCAGACGATATCAAATTCGACGTGTATCCCAGAAATATCGTCGTCTTGTCGCCAGTCTCCGGATCTCTCCATGCGCGCTGAAACGTCCAACATTAGCGTGATGTGCTGGTTGCTGATGCTGGGATGACTAGTGCATCGGAGCTCATCCGAGCGGCTTTCTCCGCAAATTGAAACACTACTGGGGGACCACTAACCATGTCGTTAATGATTCGCACAGCCTCTCCTACCGATGTTGCCTGGAACCCCATGTTCGCATAGCCACCCACCAGTTCCTCGACGGTGATGGGGCGCGAGGCATATTTGTTGAAGTCGATGCCTTGGACTTCTCTTGCGCCTTCAGGTACAGGATCTGAAGGTTTGAGAACGGCGTCTGTGGCGGCTGCAGGAGCCGCCGCGTCGTCGTTCGCCGACATGATGAGGTCGCGGGGCTGCACACTCCCAATCCTAAACTGAATGTAGTAGTATTTTCCAATTTCTCGAGCAATCGTGCAGAAAGTTTCGTGGTTGCTAGCGGGGCGTGGGTGAGTTGTGTTGTCTTGTTGGTTGTTAAAATCTGTAGCCTTTGGAGCAGCCCCCCACGACACACGATTTTCCGCCTAGCGCGGAAAGTTTGTGGCTAGACACCAGATGAGGCATCGGCAACCACCGTCTTTTTGCTCATACACAATCTTGAATAGTCTAGAATTGAACTAACATACATTTTCAACAAGAATGTCATCCTGGAGAAGACTGATGAACGATGTGATATTTCGCTGTAAGATATGTAGCGTAGAATACACTTCTACAACTACCTAGGTATATTTGCTTTCCACTCACTTCACTGCAACATCTGAAGCTCTTCATTCAATTGCAAGCGCTGTTATAAACCCGGTGGTCATGGCATCGATGCAAAAGATTCAAGGCAATCTCGTGACGTCTGTTGATAACGCCTCGTAGGGCCTCGAGTTGGACAGGGGTGTCCGTAGTGTTCGTATATTACCAGATACATGTAAAGGTGACTCCTACAAGATCACTCACATGAAACGCGGTTTCATCATCTTTACCAATGATTCCTGATCCATGCCTGGGATCGCGTGGTAAGTCGCAACTTGAATATTTTCCTACAAGAAGGCCTGCAGGCGTGAAGTAGTCTTTCGTCGAGCGCCAGCCCTCTGAAGCGAGGTTAACCCCAACGTTATTGCCTTCGCAGAGCCATCGCGAGAGAATTTCATGACCTGCAAGACGAGCTTGTTATGAGTAAAGCGATGGTTGCACTACTTTCCTGTACGGTAGTCAATGCACCGCGGCGCAGGCGTCTATTGGGCAGGGGCAGAGGGCGCTCGAATTCACGTGCAGCCAGGCCTTCATTGAATCATCCGCACCCATAGATGATACATCATCCGAGGACGTCGGCGGTATTGATTCGTTAGTGACGCTGATGGCATCCGGCTCATCGATGGGGGGATACGGCATCGTGGATCCCGTCTGATGTCGCATCTGATGACGTGGCCAAGCTGACGGATTTGGTGAGAGAGCCTTCAAGTCATCTGCCTCGTAAAAGTCTCGTTGCCTGGCAACTGCTTTCTGAGTACATACATAGTCGCTCGGTCGGAGTTTGTGTCAAGCAGGGTTCACCGAGAGAGGGGACATTGAGACTGGTGGGGATGAGTGACGGAGCTTTGGAGTCCCAAGTGGGACACTTGGGCATCTGGAAGGTCCGCGCTGCTCACGTGCGCGGCACATGACGCTAGTGCACGGGTGCTCACGAGGCCACACCAGCCACAAGAGCCACCTCGCACTGTCTTCCAATTGGTACCATCACGTACCAGTACGTACAGAGTTTTTCGCTTTGGTGCGAGGAAACGTACATGATGGAGCCACCCGGATGGCTTATGCGACACAATCCGAGCCAAGGAAAGATACCCGACATGCTTGCAGTAAGACTGCTGGTGTCGTTTTCTATTCCATCAAGGCGCCTACACAGAGGACGATGCCCCTGTGGGATGCACCGATGCAGCGGGCAACCGCTCGAGCGCGACCTGAGAATTGCGTTCTGGACACGACCGGGCAAGGGGTCAAGGCTTCATCGGGATTCCATTGATGATGACCCCACACTCAGGGTTCCTTGCTAGCGTCCCGAGCGACAGCGACAGCCTCAGGTCTCGCCGCCAACGGGGCTCATTCCTGCGATCCGTCGCAACGGCAGGACACGCCCTTTGTCCGGTGTAGCATCAGACGGCCTCAGCAAGCACCGTCATGGCCCTCACGGCCGCTGCTCGTGCAGCCATGGCCATGCACAACAGTGGGCGCCGTGTGCGTTAGGCAGAGATCCCCTGTGGAGCTCGGGCTGGCTGGAAGAGGCAGCGCGAATCTGACACTTGTTCCGTCACTATCCCTGCAATCTTCAATTGGGTGTCCAATCAGCTGCGGCTGCTCAGCCTTTGACGGCGCTCTGGCTAGTCTGTGCATGCAGACCGGCTTAGCCATGACGGCCGGCTGCAAGGTCGAAAATGGCACTGGGGGTGGGCGTGTGTCAGTGCGGCGTTCTCGTGTCTCTGTGCTGTTCTCCTCGACGCTTCTCTTTCCATCACATCTTACCCTCCGCTACCTTGAACCTCTGGACACCAGCATGCTGCCAATGTGCATTGGAGCGCAGCCTGGCTGAACAGCCACACCTCTCGAATCTCGGCTCCTGCAAGAACCCGCCTCCCTAGGGCGAGCAACGGTTGGCCACGTCAGATCGCAGAACGCTTCCCGGATCGCCTTTGCTGCTCTCTGCACTCTCCCGGGCTCCAGCACTCGCAAACACTCGCAACCAACCGCCCGCCTCCAATCTTTGCAGGCTGTTTGACGCGTGCTGCAGCACCCCTCGACCGCCGGCGTGGACGACAGAGAGCGCACCAGGCCGAGTCTCCAGTTTCGCGGCACACCACGATCCATCGTGGCACCGGCCAAAACGGCGCTAAGGCACTTCAGCACGGATCTCGTTAATCCTTGGCGCATCAACCTCAAAACACGAACACCATCGACGTCACCCCTACCAGAGTCGCGAAGTCACGACCGCGGACAGCACCGACAATCCCAACACGCGCCATCTGCACCCTCTCCGGTATCTGCAAGAAAGCATCGCCATCCTTTCGTAACATTACTGACCGATACCTCTACGCGCACCCAAAACAACTTCTCCACATTACCTAATCACATCCAATTCTTCATCCGACAGTCCTTGGTATCCATGCAGCAGCCGCACCAGCCCTTAACATCAAAAACGCGCCATCATGTCCAACAGATATCCTCGGGATAGGTCTCCGCCTTATCGCGATCGCAGGCCTTCGACATTCAGCAATGGCTACGCTCCAAGAGCCGGTGACAGCGTCAGACCGAACTCAGAGGCCAGCGGATTTCCGCCCAGAGATATCCCTCGGGGCCCCAAATCTGTTGTTGACGCTCCACGTGGGCCTGCTACGGGCCCGCCTACGCCTCTAAGGACTGCACCGCCGCTCAGTAGTGGACCCGCGCCCCCTCTGCACAACTCCCACAACTCATGGAGAGCAGATCGTGATCGCGATCGTGACTTTGATCGGCGAGAGCGACGACCTACTCCTCCACGGCGCTCCCCCATCCGAGATACAAGAGATCCACGTGATCAGAGAGACTTCCTGCCGCGGGATCTTGACGTAAATCGTGCACGACGTAACTCACGTGATGGTCCGCCGTCGGCTGGTTCAACCTATTCAGATGCTCCTCCGATCAGCGCAGGCTCATCTTACCGCGGCGGTAGCATCAGCCGAGGTCGTGGTGGCTTTGCTGGGCGTGGACGCAATTTCCACAGTGACGACCGAGACAGACATCACGACCCACGTGACCGTCCTCCAGATCGAGCTTATCGACCGCGCAGCCGGACACCACCGGGACGTAGAGAGAGAGACGTACGGGATGAACGAGACTTTGACAGGAGAGACCGCGACGACCGAAGGTTCATTCCGAGAGAATATGACTCTTACATTGGCCCTGCAGGCGCTGCAAAGCCTGGGTTACGCGCATTAGACACTCACCGAGGCCCAGGTCCCTCTGATTCACGCCATATTCCAGGCACGCCAACAGGACCGACTCCGCATTCATCTCATCATGCATCCCCATCGGACCGGCTAGGTTCTCAGGTAGATTCTTACTCGCGACGCTCATCTCTTGCTATCGATCCGCTGTCTGCCAAAGAGCCTAGGAGGGAGCCAGGCAAGGATGAAGCTCTCCTGGCGAGTCGAGCCGAAGCGTCTAGAGAAAGGTATGCCCCACGTGCTTCGTCGCCTCCCGCGTCTATTCCGGCCTTCGGAGGATCTAATGTCTGGAGGGCTCCTGTGCCTGAAACCAAAGCTAGTGCTCCCGCAGTAGCGCAGCCAAAACCTATACAGTCAACTCCGACACCCGCTGCTCCTGCGCCCATCCCAACTCCAGTTACAATAGCGCCCGTTGTACCCACACCGGCCAAGGCAGTAGTTTCCACACCGGCATCAAAGGCAGCGATTGCTCCGGTCGCAACTAAGGCTGTCATACCATCAGGACCGTCTAGTCTGCCGCCGACTGGACCCAAAGCAGACCGAATATCAGATCGACCACTTGGAGAAACACCTAGTCAGGATCCAAGGCCGGGACCATCTGTGGCGTCGCGTATGGATCCTCCTTCCCATGGGCCTCCTGTCACTCCTGTCCCCGTTACTGATTATGTAGGCACAACTAATGCGCCCCCCAAAGCTCCGATTGCACACATAGCTCCCACATCGTCGAGTGGACCTTCAAACATAGCGCCGCCTGCCTCTGCTCCAACAGCTCCTTCGGGATTAGCAAGGTCACCACCGCAAGGTCCTGCCTTCAAGCCACGCGCGCCACCCATTGCCCCACAAGCTACCCTTCGAGCGAATGCCTCGCCTTCCTTCTCGCGAGCCTCACTTCCACATTACGCCTCTCGAGATCCATCTCCAGGTGCAGGACCGCCTATTGGGCCGCGAAGTGGCAATGGGAACGCGTCAGCGGTCAATACATCACCTCAAACGCTACCTGCCAACATACCCACGGGTCCCAAGGCTGACAGAGCACCTATGGCTCCCAGGCCATCTGCAATGTATCCTCCACCCGACAGGTCGGGCTTCCCGGCCCCAAGGGCGCCTATGGCTGGGGGTCCTAAAAGTATGCAGTGGGTACGACCAGGTCTTATTCCTGCACGTAGTATGGTGCCCACTAAGCGCGAATTCCCGTTGGATGATCGCGATCGACAGTTTGGTACTGTCCCCAAAGCCCCAAGACTCGAGAACAGCTTCTCTGTCACGCAGCCGCATCGAGAGCAAGCTAAATCGGTATCGCCATCTCTGTCAAAGGTATCAACAGAGACGGCGAAGCCCAGGGAGCGAGCCGTTTCTGCAGAGCGTTCTACAGCGACTTCACCAAAACCTACGGCAATCGAGACGCGACGATATTCAGATGTAATCATGGCTGAAGCGTCGCCAAGGATATCTAAGCCTCCCATGTCTGCCACCTCGTCTGCCCCAGAGGTTCTTCAAGACTCAGATGACGACGTTGACTTGGATGAAGACGATTTTGCGGAGTCAGAAGCCAAGTACAACCGAGAGGTTGCCCGTCTCGAGGCCAAACGTATTGATCTAAGTGCATCACACCTACGTGCTACGACGCCATTACAGGAGATAGTCCTATTATCGAGCCTCACAGTGGATCATCTTCCACAAAAGGAGATGGAGTCAAAGCAGGGCACTGAGGATGAAACTGTCCCCATGCACCAGGATGACGACAACTCCGCTCTTGACCAGCAGCGACCGGAGAGCGTTGTAGCTGAACTTCCTACGCCGAAATATGATCGCTCAGATGACGTCGAAATGGGAGAGGTCGAGGACAGGGATGACAAACTTGACAGATCTACCGCTCCTGCCACAATGGCTCTACGCCTCCGACGTGAAGGGTCTGCAAATGAGGAAACCCTTCCTGACATGAGCTCCCTACCCTACCTCGGTTCTGGCCCTCCGACTCCACTGTCTGATATAGGGCAAGATAGGCCAAGCTTATCTGAGTCCATCAGGCTTGCCATGCGTGAAAAATTGCGCAAGAGCATTGAGCCAGAGCTGACCCAAAACGAAACATTGCGCCAGTACGCTGCTGTGTACAAGCAATGGCGAACCACAATCCGCCCGTGGGATGAGGAGCGCGACCAAGATGATCAAGAAAGGCAGCCTTCTGTGGAGCCGACTCTAAAGGCACTTACTCCAGATGTCCAAAGCGCAGCAATGACAGGAATACTGGATGGTTCACTCGCATCTACCGGTCGCAGGGGCCATGCGAGTCGTTGGGCGACCGAACTAGACCTAGAGGCTGCCATCGCAGAGTCCCTTAAAACCGCCGAGGAAGAGAAATTAGGAAAGAAAGATAAAGAACCCCGAAAATCCATGGCTGATCCGGAGAAGGAAGCCGATTTGCCTACAGAATTGACCGAGTCCGAAGCTCAGCGACGCCGGTACATCGACACCAACTTCCAGCGCGAACCTGGTCAAGGCATTTTTGCTTTCCATTACGAACCACCTGAGGATGATTTCACGGAGGAGGAGCATCGTGTCATGGTGCACAATTACAAAGATCAATTTGCTAAGAAGTGGGGTAAGCTAGCAGAAGTACTTTACAAAGAAGTCGGTACAGAGCGAACCTACAAGGATTGCATCAATCATTACTATGCCACCAAGTGGGGCAGGGAATACAAGGGCAAGCTCAGAGGCAAGCGCGGCGGGCCCAAGAAACGGGGAGGAGCTGTTGCCCGTGGTCGCGCAGCTATCGCCAATATGGAGCGACCGGAACAGTCAGGAGAGGACGGGCTACCACTACCTGTTACTGAGACGGGGCGTCCACGACGCTCGGCAGCGCCCACTTTCGGGGGAACAGAACAGGAAGTCGACCCCAACGCTGTCGCCCTAACATCAGGACGTGCGAGACGTCAAACTGATGCTGATGGAACGCAAGAGAAAGGGGGACGACGTGGGAAAGGAAAGGACAAGATTGGGCGCAAAGCTAAGAACATGCCTCTTGCAGCAGCACCTGTTGGCTCACCAGTCAAGATCGATCGTAAAGATAAGGGTCAAAGCATGGGCGTCAAATTAGAGGACGAAGTCAGCAAGCGACCTCTGGGCGAGATGCCACTCCCGATTCATGCTGGGCTCATGGAGGAGCAGATGTTAATGGCTAGCAATCAACATCTACTTGCAGACTTACCACCGGGTATACTGGAGCGATCGAAGCTTGCAATGCCCCCTGCCAGACCTGGCCCGTCGAGTTATTGGTCAGTTTCGGAGCTGCAAGACTTTGACAAAAACGTCGCGCACTTCGGTACTGACTGGTTGGCAATAGCAAACCACATGGGCACCAAGACACACACAATGATCAAGAACCAGTATCTACGCCTAGTAGAAAGCGGAAGGTTGGACCTCGAACAGATGGCCAAGGAGGCAGATGTCCGAAGAGAACGTGGCGACGAATTGGGACCACCGCCAACGCCTACTCCGGCACCGAAGAGACGATACGAGAGTACGCAGGCTACACCGATCCGACAAATTGCGCCCACGCCAGAACATAAGTCACCACTTATGAATCCACATGCACTACCAAAGGCACCGTCTCCGCATTCAGCTTCCTCTTCTAGATTTTCCACCATCGCTCAGGCACCTGTGCAGGGTAAGCCCTCGTTACCTGCATCTGGGTTTCCTTCCCTACCGGAGCCTAGTCTTGTCTCTGTACCTTCTATGCCACCACAGCAATCGCCTCCGGCCCCACCTCAGCGTACACAGCCTCAGCACCACCATCAGCACTCCATGTCCCAACACAAGCAGCCGCAACATGGACCTCGAGCGGGCTATTTCTCCGACGATATGCCTCCGCGCCATGAGAATCGCCCACCGCCGCAATCGCCAGCGAATCAGCAACCACCTAGACATCTGCAACAACATGGACAGCCTCAGGGTCGCTCTCAGGAGCAGCACCAATCGCCACTGTATCGGAGCCTTCAGTTTTCAGAGCGTGAGAACGTGGCACGTAACAGTGTCCAACAAGAGCAGGAAGCTCAACATCGATTCCAGCATCAGCGGCGGATATCGCATGAGCTGCAGAACCACCGTCCTTTTGGTCCGGGTCAACCTTTACCACTAATGCCTACCGTGCGGTCAAATTCTGATCTGAGGTCTCCAGAACAACGACCATTGCCATACTCGCACTCTCGTCACGTGTCTCAAGCTCATTCTATTGGCCACTCCCCATCAGACAACTATGGTCAAGGGCTTCCTTCTATACCAAGTGCACAGCAATTGCCTCCGCGGTCTTCAATACTCACTCCTCCGGTGAAAGAAGAGCCAAGAAACCCACCACCGCTTATGCCTCAGCCCCAACCTCAACCTCAACCAATGTCGCACTCCCAGCACCAGCATCAGCAACTCAATCAACCGTCTATGCAAAAGGCTCCCCCCCCCAGTCTACCAAAGCCCGTCGCAGAGCCCAGAAAGTCCAATCTAATGTCGCTGCTCAACGACACGCCACCAGAAGAGCCTCGACGAAAGAAACCAAGTGATCAGGGGCCGCCATCGCATACTACAACGCCCCAGCAGTCAACGCCTATTGCTCCACCTCCACCCACATCCCAGCCCTATTCTTCATCAACGCGCCGGACCATGTACGATGATCAAGGGGCAGCCCAATCGAGTTACAATCGGCCGTCGTATGCCCAGCAATCGGCATTACCTCCGACCACAGCAAATAGGTCGATCGACATGACAAACGAGCAGTCGGCGGGAGGGAGAACACGCGAGGGCTGGCCACAGCGACCACAATACCTTCACAGTCAGAGCCATGGCCCACAATCGGTATCGCTTCCCTCATCGCAGCCTGGGCCACCGCAACCTGGTTTCAATGATAATAGAATGTTTCCTAGTCATCGCTCTGTTTTCGCTCAGCATAACGGCACGCGACATAACCCCTCTCCACCACCCCATGGCTACAACAATTCTCCTCACATGCACTCGCGAACGCCAAGTATCAGTGGGGCGCCTAGTCAGGTCAACCGACACGCTACTCCTAGCACTGCTGCTGGGCAGCAATCGCAAGCAGCCAGCGCTTCCGCTCAAATTCTCCAGCCAAATCCGTATGCGCAGGTCGATCCGCCTGGTCCTATAGGCATGCGTCCTAGCCCTCATCTACACACTAGTCATGTTGCACACCAAAGAGATGCTCCTGGACGCAATGAGCATTCACAGACCCAGAACGCCAATCTGTCGTACTCAAACCCCCAGACCCCGAACGAGCACCCTGGACATCCACAACTCGGAGGTCCGCGGGGTTTGAACGAGCCTTACCGTCCTCGCGATCCCCGTGAGCCTCATCGTGAGCTAGATTCACGCAACTCGGATCGCGACACGGGTCGTGAGCTTGCACAGAGAACCGAATACCTACGCGAGCAGCTTTCGAATCCTGCATTACGATCCAATGGTCCACCAATGCACGACGACGTACGATTTCAGCCACAAGAACGCCAGTACCTTCCTCAACGCTCGCAGACTCCGCTGTCGAGACCTGAGCACAGTCAGACACCTCAACTTCAACATCCGCCTCACTCTTCCCTAGGTGTCGCCAATCACCCAATCTACAATCAACGATCTCACGAAGAGCCAGCACACCGTTTCTCGCAGCCTACCTTCCCTCGCGATCGTAGCATCGCAGATCGCATCCGAGACGAGCAAGCTCAACAAGCCCAACAACAAGCTGCGATGAACAGAGAAGAACAAATGAGGCGTGATCGCGAGCGCGATATGCACGAACGCGAGCTCCGGGATCGGGAGATTCAAGATGTACGTTACAGGGAGAACTTGATGAGGAGCAGAGATATGAGGGGTCCGCCGCCGCCAGGGTCCGCCCCAGAGCAAAGACCTGATCAGAGGGCGCCGACAGGACCTGGACCTATGGATTGGAATCGACATCCGCAAGATCGGGGAGGGTGGTCGCGCTGATTTGACTGAATTGAGCATCACATCACAAGAGACTTGGGTTATTTTTCCTTTGTTAGTCGCATCGGATTGGGTGCATGAGTATGGCGCCTAGGATTTTGAACGATTCAAGCAATTCTCATACCAATCAATACTCTATTTCGATGAAAATGAGCGGCGATGTTTGTTTATTTTTGTTTTTCCCTTTGATGCGAGGCGGTCGGTCGATACATGTAAAGGCTTTGGGGCTGGGGGATTGACTTGATGGGTACCCTCGGTCTACGGGGATGTGGTTTCTTGTACATGTTGTATTGTATCATACATAGCAGAGTGTCCTGCCCTTGTTCCGGGTAGAAAGTAAGCAAAGCGAATTGAATCAAAATGGAAAGTTAAACACACATCTAATCTTTCCATAACCATGCCCCACACGAACGTGCTCGATCTCTCTTCCCCGCCAAAGAGCTCTTCCCCTCAATCACCCCCTACATCTTTATCTCCAATGTAAAGCACGTCCCCATCCCCCTCCAACCCCCCATCCACCCACCTCCCCGCCACCCGTCCTGTCTCCTCCCCAATCTCCCTCTCCCTCATCTTTCCCCCTCCCACACCCCGAACACACATACCATGATCTGCACCCCTAACAACCACCACCTGCGACTTTGCCACCATTTTGCCGCGCGTCTCGTTTAGCAGATCGAAGGGACACATGGCGTCCTTTTCGCCGACTATGAATAGTACGTTTACTGTCGAGGGGAGGTCTATGAGGATTTTATCGCGGAGAGGGGGTTTAGAAGAAGGGGAGAGGAGGGGGTAGGATGATAGGATTAGGTTGATCGTTGGTGGGGATGTGGTTGTGGTTATGTTTTTGGATGTAGAGAGGGTTTCAGTCGCTGCAATGACAGCGGCGCGAGAACCCATGCTTCGACCTGATAGGAGTAGTATCGTCTTCTTGCCCGTTGACTCGTTCTTATCTGTTCGGTCCTGTTTGGAGGAGGCAAGATGCGCAATACAAGCGTGAAACCCTTTTACGCGCGAGGCGAGATTCATGGAGCCTTTGAATGCGAGGATGGGGTGGGTGAGGGAGTAGCCGGTGCAGAAGTTTTGGACGGCGGGGGCGGAGAGGGTACCGCCTGCGCCGTGGGTGAAGATTAGAGTTGGCGTGGTGGTAGTGGGTTTGGGGTTGTATTCGTGGCATTGAATGGGGTCTTTTATGAGGTCGGATGTTATGGTGAGGGTTGTGTAGTCTGGTAGTGGGGGGGTTGCGGCCTTTGCGGGTGAGATTGATGATGGTGTTTTGTGGGTTGTTCTGGGTTTGTGGGATTTTGATATAGGAGAGGCATTCTTTGTCGTTCCGTTCTTGGGTTTGCGCTTCGCAGCAGCTTTTGTAGTGGTAGATGGATTTTTCATGGGCTCTTTGGTGGGAGGTGGCGATGTTGTGCCTTGAGCTCTTGTTGATGAACGCGTCACGCGTCTTTTTGGCTCAGGCGCAGGCTCAGGGTCGAATGCTCTGCGTCGCTTGTGGGTCATTTCTGGAAGGCAAGAGCTATGTTCTGCTATCGTGCTAGTAGAGGGGTTTTGAGTTGTGCGTAGCATGGTACCACGGTGCACGGCCGCAGCGATGCGATCCTGCCTCGCCACGTCTCCGCCACGTGCGTGGGAGCCGCCGCACACCTGCCATATCGCTACTTTGTTGAAGACAGGTAATTGTGCTCCACTAAGAAGACACTCTTCTGTGGACGGCTCTCCCATTAGGTTCTCATCTCGCCGATTCAAAATAACATGGGGGCCCAGCTTGATGGCGAGTCACGTGCAAGAACCGTTGGGCATCCACGGATGGTTTGGTATGATATGGACTGGTGTTGAAATTCCCGCAATACCTCGTGCACACTCCTCAAATTCATCAAGAGCAGGTCATAATCAGAAGTTCGGATTTCTAACGCACTTGCAGATCAAGGCTTTATGTAACTTATTAGATACCGGTAACAATTTCGCTTAGTTCAGGTGACCTACCATCCTATGGTATGGTACATGGCCGGAATTACATGTTCCAGGCGTTGCTGTCATACACCTCGCAGAATTCGCATCTCCAATGGCAGCAGCAGTCCCCACAACCTACATCTGTATACGCGCTATTATGACTACCACAGTGACAACACACCCATCGGTACCTACCATAGCCACCTCGGGGTTTTCGATTGCTAGACGTTAGAGTGGTCGTGCTTTCAGACGACATCTGCTCATCTGTCGCTTCGGGTCTCGAGCTCTCTGAAGCAGTGGCCCCAGACGCTTCATCATTAGTTCTCTTGAATGTACCTTTGAAAGATGTTCTTGTGGTGTCTCTAGGCCCTGTGCCTGCAATGTCTGGATTGTCGTTGGCCTGAGACCTTTCTTCTTGGCTCTCATGTGGATCAGATTGCCGGCGTATGAAAGCACTCTGAGCCAGAGATGATGTCGGGCGCGGTATGTATGGGCCCGTGGCGTCGGGTGGATCGTCGGGCATTTTTATGCGTAATTTTCCCAGGACAGTCTCGATCTCTGAAGCGCTTTCTGGCAGTCGAGCTTCTCGAGCGTTGCCGATTTCCTGGGCGATATCCTTCAGTGTATCGACCAGAGGAATCATGTAGACGTCTCCAAGAGCATCATCAGCAACCACGTGTCCATATACCCTCACGTGATTTGTTCCCACATGATCAGCATCGTCATGCAAAGCCTTGTATTTGTTAGTCCAATCAACCACAACCCAGGAACCGGAAGTGCCTGCAGGAATAACTGAAGAATGTAAGCAAAATGACTTGCAGCGATTCTTTTCAAACGCACCTTGGCCATCTCTTGGAGAAACAGTGTGTGCGCGGACGAATCCATCGCCTAAAGGAAGTACAATGTATGCAGGAACACCCGAGAGCGTACCAATACACCGGGGTTGGTAGACGATCTCTACACTTTCCTGAGCGTGGACCAACCCGTGTCTTGTATCATCCTCGAAGTGTGTATTGACTGGTTCTGACGCCGATCCGACAGGATAAAAGTCCTCTATGCCTTCGATCAGCGCCCAATCGCGGTTGCGAGCTTTCTGTGAGAAGGATGCATGTGCAATGCGAGCACGGCCTTCTCGTACTGTCACACTCGCTATCGTATCTACCGGTACATGCGACGCCGTTATTGAGGAGCTCGCGTCGTCTTGCATAGTGTCCAGTTGTTGCTCTCCAGACTGTTGGTTCGGACATTCTGCAACTGCCATAACTTCACTTGCGCTATCTTCATCAGCCCCGTGGCTTTCATAATCTTTGTCCACCGCAGCTTGGACCAAGGTGTGACCAGCAGTCAATCCGTAGATTGAGGATGCACCATTGTTATCAACAACGACCACGATACCACCCATAACGGCGTAAGAGGTTGTTCCAATGCCGCCAATTTTTATCTGTGCATTCCAGGGACGGTTGTCAAGATCGGAGAGCTGACTGAGCGTGACGTCCATGGGTCGCGGATTCGCCTTCAGGTTGAGTGGATGGCTGTCTATAATGACATCGAAGTTGATCATGCCAACACAATCTGGCCGACAAAGACGTTGCGCATTTCCTGTCCAGAAATATTGCTTTACCTTTTTAGTTGCAGATTCTGGACAAAATACCACGATACAAGGCCTAGCTGACGCCTCGTCTGTGCCAAGTACAACCAGACGGATGGCCATGGGGCGAAACTGTACTCGGCCTTTGAGTAATCCCTTGAGAAGGGGTTCTCTGAGTCTTTCTATGACATCCTCATAAGACTGTATCGTTGACTTGTCGATGGGCTTATCGAAGTGCACAAGTCCTTGAATTGTAGGCTTGACCTGGCTACCAGTTCCTCCAGAGTTGGTGGCTCCATTCGACGTGCAGCCGACGCCAGACATCAGGCCCAGAAAAATGCTCACAATTTGGCGCTGCTCACAAAAGCTCAGAAGGAATAAGATTTATTGTCTTTGTAAAACAAGTGTATCCATAGATATGTCGAGGTTAAATTGGCGGCAAAGAAGGTTAGATTTCCCTTTCCAATTTGAACGATCTCTTCGCTGGGGCTGAGTACGCGGCATCTGACATGCATCATTAGCGTGGCGCCCAATCAAATTCATACCATCTCACAGCCACGGGTCCTCCCCAAAACCGGTGAATCTACCACAAACGTGCTGTAGGTTGATTGGGCCAAAGACTGCTACACATAAAAGCTTGCATACTTTGTGGTTTTCTGTTATTCGAAACCCGCAAGTTCTTGTTCCATAACGTCCTATGGCAGCTACTCCTTTAGCACCTTTCTTGCTCCACTCCATTCGTGCAGAAAATTTACGATCGTTAAGCCAAGTCTTGTGGGAGTGGCAGCCGTGCAATAGCTGTCGTGACAAGTTTGTATGCGACCACTCGACATGTCCTTGGAGTAAAGCAGGACGTCTTCAGACATTCTTTGACCGGTATAGAGATTTGACAAAGGCCTACGCCCCTGAATTCCCGGTCACACGGCCAGCATTGTCTTCTCACGACGACCTTGTGAAACTAATACGACTCATCCGAACACACCCCGATGTGGAAAGAAATCAGCTGTTGGTCCAGCATTTCGGCAGTCAAAGTACATCAGTCGATCGCACTGCCCACTTGGATCAGAACCGCGCACTGAACGTTGCGGCAAGCATCGTCTTCCTGACTAATTGGGGAACGTCGCTAGACTGTGTAGACTTTCTCGAAGAGGGAGGATCCAGTGTTCCATGGAGGGACAATGTGACGGCCATCGGATTTGTTGAAGAATTGTACCCAGCGAAGAGCTCTCCGTTACTTGGTAGAAGAGTCGACATAGGCAGTCTGACGGCGTGCAACTTGATCAAAGCTGGCTTTCAGCTTCAGCCAACCACCGATTTACGACAACATTTTGCGATGGTTCATTATGGACGTAAGAAGGTCATTCGCGTCTATCACTGCGCTGCAGTACTGAAAGAGATGCTGTTAGCTCCCTACGCAAGCAACACGACATGTCTCTTACCGCGAGCGCTTGCGCTAGAAGCACTGTATACTTTGTATCACGTCCTCTTTCCTCCAGATGCCGACTCACAAACTCTGCTATCAACCCTTATACGCAAGTATCGTTTCGACGACGATTTGAGACAGTACGAACAATCCAGATACAAACGAGACGACGATCCTGACGTGGACTACTCCTACTACGGCGTCCAGATGGCCGATGTCTACGACGAGTTGCGAGAGCCCAGACCTCGTCCAGGCTGGGAGAGCTGGTTTCAAAAGTACAGCGCGCAGAGATACATGCTGATGGCCACCATGATTGGCGTTTTCATTGCGGTGCTTCTCGGTATCCTTGGATTGGGCGTGTCTGCATTCCAGGCTTGGGTGTCGTATCAACAATGGAAGCATCCGGTCAAGGAAGGCTGAAGCAAGTCCATCCACATATACCATCCGTAACAAAGTCACCCTCTGGTCAAGGTTCGTTTCGGAAGCCGTCTTCCAACTCAGTCTTACAACGCGGTATCCCGCTCGCTTTTAACTTCACAAGATCCCGAGGACTTTCTTCGACCCCGGGTATCAGAAACACCACGATGAGGAAAAATTCTCTGCGCGCAAATCACGGCAGAAATCAAACATCACACACAGATTTGACAACCACCCTGTCCCATCATCAGCACAACTCCACCAACGCGCTCACCGACAAACAACCCGAAACCCCAGACTTACCATCTCAGAGCACGCCCCCATCCCCCATCGTACCCACATACCCACAGTCCCTGCATCGAACAAAAGTGGAATACGACGATGCATCTCGCATCCTCCTATAACACATCGACTATACCCTCGTATCTCCAACCCCCTACTACCCAACCCAGACCCACAACCTACACCCACGCACCCACCATCTTCCCCACCCTAACTAAGAATACCATTGCACAGGCTGCCAGAATTTCCAATCGACAAGTGTACATCTACACCACCCATTTGCAACACCAGGTACATTGCGCTGGGCTTGAACGCTAACTGCGCGCCGAATGCAATGCGCTCACACGTAGCGTAGTGTGCGTGCTAGGACGCAGCCACAGGGAGGTGTGGGTATGGGCTAGAAGGTGGGTCGAAAGAGTCCTAAATGTAGTCTGCGCATGTGGGTAGGAGGGGGGAAGGATTGAAAAAGAGAAAACGGGTTCACGAGTTTACTTTAAAGTCGAGGAGCGCAGACGCAGATGCAGATGAACTTCTACCTTAGGTAGGTACACGCCCGCCAAAACGATATCGACAACCATGACGAGTGTTCTTTCGGATTCTCGACCCACCCATCCACACACGTCTGATAGATTACATTACTCTAGTAGAGTAAATAAGACTTGGCTGGCGTCTTGCGCGTCGCGTATCTACATACACATACCCGCCCTACGAAAAGTTACTCGGCCCGCCCGCGATAGACATGCACACGCACACACACCCGGACATAGTGACGACGCCCAAACGCCGGATACCCCCTAACCAGCCTCACAATTGCGATGGCTGCGGCCTAAGCCCACAGAACACGACCCTCACGCCATTTGTCAGCTCATTCTTCATGTCTTTTGCGCGCAATGGGATTAACACATGATGGACTTAAGCAAGTAGGATGGGAAATCGAGATTTGGGGTCGGTTAACCAAGGCGCGTAACTCCGGGGGTGGTGGTTGGTCAGGGTTAAATCTGGACGAGGCGTGTGCAGGCGGGCCGATTCGGGATGCCGGGGCGGTCGGGTGATTGTGAGCCGGCTGCAGATGTGAGGCGTTAGCTGCCATTGACGGTGTCGGATATGTCAGCATGGCTAGATTGGGCTACATACGTCCTTTTGCTGGGAAGGGTATCGTCATGTTACCTGTCATGAGATGTTGATGGGACTTGGAAGCTGCATGGACGTGATGTGTGGTAAGAGATTTGATTATTGCTGTACATTGAAGATGATGCTGCCGAAACGCAGTCATGGCTCATGGGGTATCTGTGCTGTGCGTACTTCCAATCTGATTATACTAGTACAATGAGTATGCTGCGATGCAGACATGAGCTAAAAGAAAATGCAGGAAGATGAATACAACAAGGTATCATGATGAATGAGGCGGCAAACTTTCTAGATGCTTTGTAAGAGAGACCGACTGAACTTTGAATACGAAGAAAACGACAGGAATTAACACGTGTATCTATAGTTTAGACTCCATATGCAAAACGATTGATGACAATAGAAAACCAATGCTACAGAGATGGCAACAGTTGCCGCAAGGAAAAACTCGACCTGACGGGTATCGTAAATGGATCGTCTACCATGAACATCTTCATGCAATATTTTATTCGTCCAGGAGAACCGAGATTATGTATTTTTTGGTCCCTGCGAGAGGAATTGTTACGAAGCTAGTATCCGTGATGAGAAGTAGGAGCGTACTTCGCTTCAGGTGCATACTTTTCGTCTGTAACGTAGTACGAATGCGGATGAGGCGCTGAGGGGTACTGGGGCTGAGTGTAAGGCTGTAGAGCCATAGGTGCCGATGATCGCCTTTGCAAATCGGGCTGTTGTGGAAGCTGACCCGTCTGCTGATCCGAAGGCGAGCTCTGGGGGAGTGGGATATTTACGTCGAACGTCGAAGACTGTGGTACAGTAAACTGCGGAGGCTGTGGGGTTTGCGCGGGTAGAGAAGGCGCATACTGGGAAGCCGAAGTCGACTGTACGTAAGGCGGTGTCGCGGTGGAATGTGAGTAATCGGAGGGGTAGTGACGTTGTGTCTGTGGCTGCGACGTGTATTGAGGCGGGGGAGCTGCTTGCGCTGAGTACTGCGGGCTTGCTGACTGGGACGATGGGTAGTGCTGAGGGGACGATGGATGACCGTAATTCTGGCTCGAAGGTCGCTGAGCAGGATACGCATGCGATGATGCTTGATGCGCGGAGTAGGGTGCATTAGAGTACTGTGAGGTCGCGGGATTAGGTGCGGTATAATGCTGCGGACTGTGGTGGTCGGGGGTGTATTGCGACGATTGTGGGCCGTGCCAATAATCGGGTACCTGGAGGTGCAGCGGCGCGTGAGTTTGCATTACGCTTTGCACACCAACAGCTTGCGTCACAGCCCCGATGACATGATGCTGTAAGTGGCTGGGTTGTATATGGTGGGGATAACCTCCAACAAGAGGCATATCTTTACTCTCCTCATCCTCGAGGCTGACCTTCCAGCCGTTGAGGAGTTCTGGTCTAGGTTGGATATCCGCTAGCTTTGGATCCTGGTAAGGTCGTTTGAGCTTTCCACTAACAACATCCTCGAGGCTATAGTAGGATATCACGTGGTGGTGTGTGCCCTGATACTTGACAGAGATCGTCTTCTTCATGAGGCCGCCCTCTTTGAATTCGTAGCTGTCAATCAGGGACCCGCAGAATCGCCGTTGCTGGTCGGGAGTGAGGCTCTGAGCAAAATTTGCGTAGACCTTGTTCATTGGATCCACGTCGCCTGCGAGGCCGTTATCGAACGCAGAGTTCTCGTATTCGTCGTCTGAACTGGTCAAGTTTTCGCCAGTCTTCGTGGTAGCTAGTCCAGAGGTCTCCTTGCGTTTTCTTTTGGTGCCACACGATGGGTTCAAGGCAGACTTCTTCTCTTCAGGCTTCAGGGCTCGAACGAGTTGCCGATATATAAGGCAGTTGTTCATAACACGACTTGGAGACCAATGTACAGCATCAGTCCACCGCTTGATGCCAGAGGCATTCTCCTCGTATACAAGGACAGTACCGGACGTAAGCATCTCTGCGCGTTCTTTGTCGTGTGGTCGTCGACTAATATGACTCAAACGTCCTTGAAGAGCGGCTTCGACGACTGTCATTGCATCCTTGGTGGTATCCAGGAACCCCTGCCAAGTAGGCTTGAACGCAGGCTGCGCCTTCACCATGTTGCCTGCTACGTGCGGTCTGGGAGGCGGCGGGTTGTTGGTAGCGGTCGACAGGACATGGGAGGCGGCAACGGAAGGATGCCGCGGCAAGCCACGTGATGGCGGCTGCGGGTGCGATTGGAAATTCGCATAAACTGAGGGATCGAAGACGTTTGAATATGTGGGTTGTTGTGCAGGCGGATGCTGTGACCAAGTCCATGGCTCCGCGTCACTATAACCTTCCATCTTTTGCATGCCAGCGAGCGACATGTCAGTCCCGAAAGGAGGCATCGTCAGAGTCGATGCCCGGATACCTTGCAACATGAGGAACGTCGAACGCGGATTGTGGTGCTTGGTGCTTTGGTGGTGACAATGTAGGACAGTTACGAATCGGTCGGCTTGGGAAGTTCAGCGCATATGCTATAGGATCAGAATGGCAAGAACCTGCTCGGGGGTGATGACGTTAATGGTCTTGGAAGGTTCGTCAGTGCAAATTATACAAGTGAACACCAAATGGGAGACTTTACCTGTATCGATCACAGGCAATCAAGAGGTAGTTACAGAGCGGATCGGAAAGCAATTGCAATGTTGGCGTGGAAATGTGGGACAGTGGGCGGGGCAGGCGCGTCGAGGACAGACGACTCCTCTCAAACTCGACTTTCTTGATCTCGCTTAAGTCGAGCTTTGCGGTGAGAATTCGTTGTTGACTGTCAACAACACAGAAGGACTAGAGCAACCGTCAGAATCACTGATGATGTGAAGAGAAGCCCTCTACTATGGAGGGGTAGAAAGAAAACATACATGTACTGCGGACGTAGACGACGACTTCGAGGTAGGTCGCCGACTGAAGGTACCAGAGAGTGGTCCAAGGAACGGGTAGACGTATGTATAGTTGGACTCGATATTACGAGTCGGCGAATTGCGAAGCGACCAGGGTGATGTTGTAGGCAGGTCCCTGAACGATAATCAGGAGTGGAGGTGGTGGGAGCAAGTGCAACGGCGGCATCAACGAGCAGGCATGGACCTGTCCTGACACAAAGGCGCGCTACCTAGGTTCTGACAGCCGGGAGTGGGCTGCTCGGGGCGAATTGGCGACACTGGCAGCAACCTTGATGTATGGGGCAAGTGAAGCGTGAGAGAATATGCACGACTGCGACAGAGCACGAAGGCAGGACATAGGTCGTGATGAAGTGCCTGGGAGGGAACTGCACGTCTCCTGCGAGCCTGGCACGCTATGATGACTGGCGGCCTGGAGGGCTTTTCCTGCTTCGGCTGGCGGACAGTTGATGGGGACGGTAGCGTAACGATCGCCCCTGCTGGAGCTGTGCTAGGCCGTGGTGAGCCATGTCGAACAAGAGGCAGCCCTGCTGAGGATGTTCGCCTCAAGCCCCATCTCAATCTGCCCGTTCGCGGGTTCTGGCCCATGAGACGATCAACGTAGGCAAGTGCGCTCCCTGGGCGCGCTCCACTGCCCACTACCGCACCATGCCGGCTAGCTCGCCATGACTCGGGCGCTGCCAGGCCCTGACGTTAGAGGAGCGCAAGCTTCGATGTACCTGGACGGCGGCCGCATGTGAAGCAGCATGCTGAAACCGGCCGGCGCGCACGATGCTGAGCGCTCAGGAACCGCCGTTCGGGCGCATGCTGTAGAGTGCAGCACGCCCAGCACGAGAAGCAGAAGGGCCAGCCATGCGTCGGGCGGCGGTGGCCGCGCTGCATGGCTCCAGCAGGCCCGAGGTCGGATGCTGAGGCAAGATGCGGAGAAGGCCAAGAGGGAAAAACCGCATCGGAGCAGGGCACAGCGCGGACGTCGAGCAGAGCGAGCTGGGATGCGCGTCCCATGCCGGGCAAGCGTCGCGCCTCTCCAGAACCACCTGGACGCAGATGGGCCTAAAGCTCGCGGATTCGGGACGGTGCGCTATGTTTCACACCTCGCGTCTGGCACCCGATCCTGGCGAGCACCTTGTCAGCGTGGCAGAGTGGCCGTCGGCCTGCGGAGGGACCGTGGCCGCGCCACCAGCGTGAGGGCAGGTCGAGTCGAGTGCTGTACTGTGTACGTTGTACTCTCGCCTCTAGGTACGTGGTCTGCTCGTAGTAGCTGCGTATAGCGTGCTGCTGCTGCTGCCCCGACAGCGCCAGGACGGGCGCCCAAGCGACGAAGAAAGTTCCGAAGACGCTGCAGCCGTGGCGCGGGCCTCGCAGGCTACATGCACAGTACAGCAGTGGGTGCAGGTGCGGTTGGCTGCTCTGCCTCGAATGGAGACGTGGTGAGGAGGGTTCCACGGCTCCACGGTTGCCCAGGAGTCAAGTGACGGCCGTAAGCGAACTAGCGGCAGCACGTGCCTCCCTGTGGCTGCTGCGGACCCTTCATCCTGGCGGGAATCATGCACGCCCGTCACGCTTCCTCGCCCAAAATTACTCCCTTCCGCACACCGTGACCTGCCAACCCCGTCGAGGGCCTGTCCAGCGCGCATTCATGCCCAAGGATGTACAGGCACGCTTTCCAGAAGCCAGGCAATCCATGGCCGCTGCTGATCAGACCCTCCAACGGCGTCGGCTCCCGCCCACTGACGGAACACCTGGGCAGACGACGAGGTCAGCACTGCCCTGTGAGCACTGCGCTGTGCTGCTTATTCCCATCGCTCCATGCCACCATGCCACCATGCCACCATGCCACCATGCACCTACGCACCAGCAGATCTCGTCCTGGCTCGACGGCATCAGGCACCTGGATGCGGGGCTGCTGGCGCTGTGAATGACGATGACCATGACGCCGCTGCTGCGTGAGAACCGGCGTGTGCTGGACTCCTGGTGCAACTGCAGCATGCCTGCTGCATGAAGCAGGGCAGGTTCACAGTTGAGGTTGCCATCCTGGTCACTCCACCACTAGCATTGAACGAGGAGCCAATCGACGAGGCGAGGAACAGCCAAAGGCTCCACCAAACATATTTCCTCCGAATACTGGCACAAAGCTGAGAACATGCTATGGTACTCTATACAGTACGTCCCAACGTACAGCACCATGGTATCGTAGCGAAGAATCCCAAATCTTGGCGAGCACACAGTGTGTTGAGCAGTACGATCCGCATGATGCCGCCAAACAATACGCCAATCGTGCGCTACCCATTCGGGTCGCCGGGCAGAACAATGGCTTAGCCGCGAGTCCGCGACTCAGCTTCAACGCTACCTCAAATCTCAACCTCACCCTTTTTGGCCGAGTATTGCCTACGTGCTTCCTACTCTGGACTAGCCGTCGCTGAACATCCCCCAGGTCTCTATCAATATCTCCTTGTTAGTCTCCCGTTAAGATCGCCCTTTCCTGGAGATGACGATCAAACATCACACTGATGCTCTGTTATTGTATGCAGTTCAACGGTGAGCGCTGATCATACATCAAGCCTTCTGTTGATTTCCATCTTCATAACATGGCCCAAAGACCTGGAATGGTCATGCGATGATCATGTAGATATCCTTAGGCACCACCAGTTCACTCTTGGGGGTTGATACTGCCGACCAATGTTCAATGATCAATCGTGCTTTGGCGGTCCTTGCTGGGGGTATCGTTGCGCAGCAAGCCTATAACACGACGGCTATAGGGGACCTGTGCTCATGTACAGTCCATGGCGTTCACTAACGCCGCACGTCATTTCGCTCATGATTCAGAGACCGTACACTTCCGTTTTGGACTTGATCATTGTCGAAGCATCACTAGATTGCCCTCCTCGTTGCGGTATTCTGGGACCAGAATCATTGTAGTTCACAATGATTTTGGGAAGACGGAAGCGGTCACTCTTTCCAGCTCTAATGCCGCGGTCGCGGCAATTCGAATGTGACAATGAGGCTGGCACAGATGTGCACCCATCGTACGACTAATGATTGTGAATACCGTGACGGCGCTCCCGAGGTCTTTGCGTGGATTGCAAGCCGCAACCTCCACTGCACTTGGCGAAGAACGGAACAAGCACTTTCTGACCATGATTCGGGAATAGCCGTCAGACGTTGTGTGCGGCGTCTGTCGTTTTCCTGTGAGTCAGTGGTCGTTTGCGCAGACCTGGTCTGTGGTCAATAGTCGGCAGTGACCTCAGCAAAAAGCATACACAGTACAGTCCATGCCTGCTATCAACAGGTACAGCCGTAAATCTACCGACACACCACTATACTGCGGAGCACCTGCATTACGAGTGCACATCGTTAGTGGCTTCGGTCACCGCAAGCATGTCCCGACTTACAGGCAGGGCCAACATCCAGATTTGTGTCTAGTCGTTCAGTGAATAAAGCATTATCCAAGCTTAAGTGGATCTGGCGACAAGGATTTTCAGAAAACCAGCCACAGTATCATCAGCTTGGCGTGTAATGGCTGCTTCACTGCAAACCCGGGCGCCTCCTGAAACAATCATCTACGAAGACCACTCACCAAAAATGACCATACCGGGTCAACAATCGCTCCGAGTTTGAGTGCTTCTCCATAACACCATTGCTTTAGGCAGTCGTATCAATTCGAGAGAGGCTGTTACATCTTCATGTGTACCAGTCGTCTTTTGCGAACCAGGATGAGTCTGGCACTGTCTTCCAAACGGGCATCATAAATGATCGACAAAGTGATGGATACCGCCTTGATTTCCTCGACCTCGGCAAGGCAGTAATAAACAGTAACAACAATCTATCCATGGTCGCACGGAATCTTTACGGTCGCCGAGTGCACTACGGCTTCCTCAATTCGATTATCTCCATCAGTGTGATCCACTGCCAGGCTACTGTCCATACCGAGGATCCAGGGACATGCGATGCCACGGCAGCCTCCGTTGCATGTCCCCCCATTCCAAATCTCCCAACATGTGAGAAGGCAGTTATGGCTACTTCTAGCTGTTGCCGGTCTGCCTTTGTCGAACCCGCCCTGGATCGGGAGGTGTTCGGCCAACCACCAATTTTGTATGGACATGGCGCATACCACGGGCCGCTCATCTGTACCGGCAGCTGGAAATTTACTCACACACGCCACAAGAACGTTGTTTTAGTTGTGTATATTGTCTTTAGATGGATACTCGTATCAATGCCCTCAGCCATCGTTGACAAACGCTAATCCGCGAGCAGGCTTGCTTGTCATTCTATGAAGGAGAATAAACGCTCTACCAAGCACCGACGTTTCGAGCCGCCAAGAAGAGCTTTGCGCCAGAAGTCGTTGCTCCATAAAACGTATTGTGCAACGCTACTTGTCAGTTGAGTCAAAAATCGTGTCATACAGCGTCGCGCAGCTCAATCAATAATGTTCCTCTGCAATCGCGCATGTCCAGGATTCAAGACTCTTTGCTCACCCCACAAACGGTAAGCTCAGTCCTTCACTTGCGGGCTCGCACAGACTGGCGTTCTCAAACTTTATTGCACTCGTTTGAGTTGCGCGATGAGTGGTCCACTAATGGCTAGTGTCAAATAAGATCGTCTAAGACTGTCGTAGATCTGCCAGTGCGCACCACGGTCCAACTCCATGTGCACTGTCGATCCGGGCCGAGGCCTCTTCTACCTATTGGTGGTAGGACGTATCAACGTCAGTATCTCCACGTCCAGAGGCTCCTGTGACTCGTGATGCAGTACTTGCTTCTGGACCCAGCAGTTCGACAACCTGCATATTCACGCCTCTCAGGTGACCTTCAATATTCATGAAGCCCTAACAGTTTCATCAACCGGATCTATTTGTAGGTGCCTCTGTCAGACTTGTACACTTCGCAGGTGTTCCGCGAAAGTACCCGTGTGAGAAAGATCGGCGCCAACTCCGCTTCACATATGGTACCGACCAATGCCGAACGTAGGCGGCCGTAAATTCTAAGCTTGTGCCCAAGCACAATAATGTCGCGCACAGGAGTCTACTGCGAGACGTGGACCGGCAAAGTGCGCTTCAGGCAACTGCCACGTGTTAGCATTCCAGTAGGATGCTTCGCCTTCAGTGCAGCGCCATCACAACCTGAAGCAATCGCCCTGTTATGAGCTGTACATTTGGATTATGACGTGCTTTGCCGTCTTCTCGAAACGCGTCTTGACCTAGCGATAACATTGTCGACTCCAGAGTCCAGGGCCGGAGGTGTTTGCGATCACGCAAAACCTCAATGGCCATATACGCCTTACAGCGCCTCCAGATTCTCACGGGGGTGTCGATAACCTTATTGATCCGCCCGTTGTCTTGCTGATCTGCCCGTTGGCGATAAACCCCTTGAGAGCAGGGAGAAGCATGTTGAAAGGTCCTGCCAGCCACCCGACTTTAATTGAGCTGGCTCAATAAAACTTTGTCAAACTCTCCGCTGCCGCGCTTGCATTACCATCTCGCTGACGCCTTTCCTGCAACTCAGCAGACGTGCAGAAGCCGGAAACCCATCAGCCGACTTGAAGTGACGAGGGTTGACATCTGCAGATGCAAAGCTCACAAGCTCAATCTTCCAGTGGGATCAAGGTAGCATTGTGTCGGTGACCTCTTGTGTGGTCACATGGACTCATACCATTGCTGCAAAACAAGTGGATGGGATTGCGGGGAAGCGGCTCCTCGGTCTCTTCACAATGTGGTTTGATAAAGCAGTCAAATCGAATTTGCTGCAACATCAGCGAGGAACAACCATGATCGCTGTAAGCATACACCCGAGCAGCTAACGAGACATGAGTGGGCATGGACACCATCAGCACTTCCGACTCCACTGACAGATGTCTCGTCATCCGCATTGAGCAAGCCAGTGCTCCATGCGTCCGCGAATGGAAATCGCATGCATTGATGCGTGTTGATGGTTGCAAGGCGGTGCTCCCTAGCTCGAGCATACACGGGCCTCCTCATACGCTTTTCTCATGAAAATTGACGAGACCTTTCGAGCAGAGAAACCTGGAACATGGGGCAGCCAAGCCGGTGTGGCTTGAATCCGTTTACATGTTTCATACACTGCAAGTGTCGACCTACCAGCCACAACGTCACCCCATATGGTCACACCTGCTGAGATGACTAAATATCACCTCTATTCGACCAGCAAGCAATATGCATGATCGTATGGACTTAGATGACACGGCGAGGACCGACTGCACAACAATGCTCAACGATCTCAGGCGGGCCGATCGTTCAGCCCAAGAACCGACCAGCACAATTGCGGGGGACCCGGACCATCTCATCGATGCTGCTGCCCGACTGCGAACTGAACACAAGGTTTGCGTCTATCGCCGTTGGCGATGTGAGGTTCGGTGGGTGAGGGGATCTTTCCTCCTTGTCCCCTTGCACGATCGTGGGCATTAACTTTCGTCCCAAATCGTAAAGCAACGATCAAATGAAGCAATTACAAATCTCACCCAGTCAGCCCTGGGAATGGCATTGGGCATGAAGAGGCCATGGAAACCAGCTGAGCGGATCTGTTGGACTATCGAATATCAAGGAACCTCTACACAATAACGGACCTTCTCTGATTCCACCACCTCCTCTTGCTACACTTTTAGCATCCTCACGCTTAGGTGCGGTATTGTTCCTCTAATCTTACTCAACCGCCCCACGAATCTACTCAACGGTGATCCTCAACGTCCTTCCGGTACCCATGCTCCCATCCCGTTCGGATCCTGAATCGGGCCACTCGCGGAACGTCTAGTCAAGGTTCAATCGGCCCTTTGCATGGGGGTCGGGGGGAGGGCTACACTCCCCAACTTATCCCCGTCTGGATCTGACAGCTTTCGGCAGCATTTGCGGAAGATCCGGGCGTCAAAAAAAAAGCTGCCGCAAAGCACGAGGCAAAAACCTCGTGGTGACGATCCCATCTCCACTGCTTACAGCCGATTCGTGAGACGTACGTGGCAGGCTGGTCGATGTCCGATAATAGCGAGGGTAAGAGCCACGTCGGCGTCCGAGTGCGTCGAATGCGATGCGATTGTCTTACCATAATCTGACTTGTCACTTGGCACAGCTTCAACGAGCAGCGCAAATGCATCGCAGGGCTTGGCATTCAACTCATCTGGTATCACGACGAGAGATCCGCCGAAGGACGGAAATAATCCGTTGCACATCGTTGAGTTGTTCCATGTTGGGATCATCCATTACAATTTGCTCAAGATCACAGATTGAACCCCCTCCTCCCCTTAGTAATCACCCACCCCTTTCACCTCCCTGGGTGTGCATGACACTGTAGAAGAATGAACATACTTACATGGAGGTGGTAGATCTTTCCACACCCTCACCCGCACGTACCGGATAGACCCCCTACAACATAAATTGAATACGATACCCCTTATACTGGGCCAGTAGGTGGAGTCGTAGACACAAGACCCTCGCAACAGACTACATGGCTATCTGAGTGTCTACCTTGGCAAGTCGATCACAGTAACCCAATATTGGAGCATACCGTGTACAGCAACGACACCTTCGTACAGGAATCTCACCGTGCCTTTTTTGAATGTTTGATGACACCGTGGCAACGCGAAAAGCCGGTCGATCATCAGTCTTACATGTAACCTCAAAACCACGCAGAATCTCCCCCGTCAGAAAAGGCTAGGTCACGCAAATGTATAGGCATCGTTTACGCTGCGGTGTGTGTTTGTGCGTGTTACATTGCAAGTTTTACAATGTGTGCATGTCGATTAGTTGGTGTTGGAAAGTCTAAGATGGGGTGTGTTTATGGTGCGATGGTACTGCAACTCACTCGTCTTCTTACAAACGGCCTTGGGATCCTGGCCGTGAATATGTTGGGATTTGAGAGGAGCTGCATGGCGTGGTATTATTTGTTCGGCAAACGAGTTGATGATGGAGTAAATTTAATCGCCGGGGGAGTTGCTACATGTCATATCTAGATAAATTAGAATACGAGGCCGGCGACAGCGATGGTATCGATGGAGCTTCTGTGTTGTTGCGGGCTCGGAGACGTGCAGACGTGCAGAGATGTTTATTGCACGGAGAATTTACATTGTTTCTATTCATTGCTGTTGCTGAAGCATAAAAAAAGAATTCAACCTTTATATCATAGATGCCTTTTCACGGTACTATTCGTGCTCTTTGGTTGAAGTGTCCGTATATTGTTATTTCTAGGTAAGTTGCATGACTTACCATATGATCCACTGTTTGTGCAAGTTTTTTTGCTGGTAATTGGTTGTGTGCGATGGTGTTCTTTGAGATGAGTACATTATTCTATCATGACATCCAATCCAGGCATTTGGTTTAAACAACCCCAGTAGATGACTCAGGAATTAAAAACACCATGTCTAGACCTCTCAGTTGATTCACTACATAGTAATCATTACATGCCCTTGCTTTACGCAGCAATACCATGTAGACAATATGCGAGGTTAAAGACTTACACATTGGCAGTATTTGGTGAGATACAGTAAGCTACATGATGGAATTATATACATACCTTCCGCCTCTGTGCAGATCCACAGGAGGATTCTAGTGTGTGTTGGTACCTCTGCTTGGTGTGCAATACCATATCAATATACATCCCCTCCTCACGAGACAATAGGGATATGTGACTCCTTCATACTGCCTGTCTCGATATGAGGATGAGTGTCTTACTTCACGTGACAAATAGAGCATATCTTTACCCGTTTCCTGTTGATTGGAATAACATGGAGCAAACAAAAGCTCCTAATGCTCTTACTGTATTGTAGTCTCGCCGCAACACTTCTTGCACATATATGAGATTGCTGGACAAATAGTTCAATTAGACATAGGAAGACGATTTTTATACCACACAGAATCTCTCCATAGGCTTTGAGCTAAAGATTAAGCTATCTAGTACTCTACTCTAATCTAACAGGCGTATTTGAGGATCCTGGAACGCAGGTTTGATCTCGTCGAAACGTTTGTGAAAACCAACGTAAACTATTTATAGTCATCAAATTAGTATAACGTATGTTATAATTTAATGGGAAGCACTGTCATCATATAAGTTTGGGGCGAGGTATTAAATATGTTCACTATACCGGACTTTATCTGTGCCACACTTGAAAAGATGAAAATGTTATATTATGTTTGCTTAGACGCTGAATCATCTGTCTTATTGTCCACCGCTTCTATTGTACCATCGTCCTCCTTCGTACCCGCTTCGTCCACCGATGCTTCAACATCCAGCTTTTCCTTACCCTTTGCCCTATACGAAGTCTCCCCAACCACCTGACCCCTCCTTCTCCATTCCACAAACTCCTCACTCACAATTCCCCCCATCCCCTCCTTAATCCTCCTCACCTCCACAACCCCACTCTTCTTCCTCATAACAACACTATACACCCCCTCACCCACCACAACACTCTTCAACCACCCCAACATCTCCGTTGCAAAATTAATACAAATATCACCATCCCAACACGCCGTTCCCCTCCTCACCATGCCCGGCAACTCATGCGTATTAAAAGTCTGCAAATTCCTCAAAATACCGCTTTTACTCCGGAACCCAACAATAATCTTCGGAACACCGAGGAGAAAAGACTGCGCCCAGAATTTGAGCAATTTGCGTTCAAACTTGAGGATGTCGCGGTGTTGTTGGTGTTGCGGGGGTGGTAGTTCTTCAGATGTTTTCAATTCAACCCATTGAATGGGGACTTCAGGGTCGGAGGGCTTGGGCGCGAGGAGGCCGTCCACTTCGCCGCCTAGGAGGAGCGTGTGTGGACCGAAGGAGGTGTGTACGATGGAGCAGTGTTGGGCGTGGTTTGAGACGACGCTACGTTGGTGTTTTCCTATTTCTTCGCGAGGAGTAGAAGATGGGGGTGTGGGTATCAGGGCGAGAGTCTCGAACTTGTAACCCCAATATGCCATCATTGCTTGGGATTGTTGGTCTGGGTGTTGGTAGCGTGGTGGTGGGCGATTGCCCTCGGCAGCGCGTTCGGCGGCGCGAGAGGGGAAGTCTTCTTCTAGGTATATTGTGCCATCGTGGAGAGTTGCGAACATGCTAAATTCTGCGAAGTTGTCGAAGGGTGCGGTCAGGATCTGGTACGTGTTAGTGTGATGTTCATGCATATGCAGAGGATATGCTCATCTACTGAGCAACAACAAGGTAAGAAGCCTAACTTACTTACCTTGCCCTGAGGTTCATGCACAATTTCCTCAACGTACCTTCGTCATCATACCCCTCCAGGTCACGAAATCGGCCTTGGTTCGCTTCTCCTTTCCATTTGTCTTCTCTTTGGCTATCAGTGCCTTGAGCAGGCTGTCGAGATGTGGGTCCTCCTTGTCCTCATAATGTCGGAACGTGTCGAACCCTTCCTTTAGGTCTGCACCCATCGGTGGTGGGACGTAGTAACTGATGCTCGAATCATCGTCCCGATATTGGTGGTTGTCATCGTAGGAGAAGCTGGCCACTTCACGGGGCCTCTGTATGCTGGACGCAGCACCGCGAAAGCGATTGATCGGTTGTACAGCGAAGCGATGGACTTCTGCTGGTATTTTGGACGTGGGTGGGGGTGGCGCTGGCGCTGATGGTGTTGTGTCGATGGTGAGGCGGGATGTCGCTGCTATCGCTGCGGAGGCGGCTGCCGCGCCTGGTGGGGCTCGAGTTCTGGGCCGCTTGCGAGGTGGTGATGGGTTTCTTTCAGGCGATGAGCTAGGCGACTGTGGAGGAAGTCCCGAAGACATCGCTGCCAGGGATATGAAGATGTCGAGGTGGTCTGGTGCTGCTGCTGTATATGGGTCGGTGTGCTTTGGAAGCCTTTTTCAGCTCACAATCGCGTATGTTCGTGAGATTGAAGTTCAATACGGGTACCAATGCCTCGGGGACTATGCTGGCGCGTGAAGCAACGCGTAACTCACGACTTCCACGAAAGCTAGGTGGAATCGTCGCGCATCAGACGAAAAGCAGGGTCCAAGCTCCATTCACCCCACGTCTCCCCGCGCCACCCCTGTCCCACCACTACGGCTACCCAAACATCCCAGACACACCACGCGTCAACATTAACGTCATTAGCACCTCTAGAATCGCAATTCACCACCACATTCAGCCCGCACCCCCGCACGAAAGCCCCCGCCACAATATCCGCAAACACACAATGGACAACCGCGCAGTGCGCCTCCCCCCAAACGCCCGCCGCAACATCTTCCACACCACTTCACGCCGCCAAAATCCCACTACCATTCGCCCCGACCACGAAATGCCCGCCAACATCTTCCAACCGCCCACCGAGGAGGAATTCGTCGAGCGCGATGCACAAGGCGAATACAAAATTGCGGCGCCGCATCCAGTATATAAGAATATGGCGCTAGGTGTGCCGCCAGAAGAGGATGAGGAAACAAGTAAGCAGTTCTTTGTCGATACTGGCGTGAGTAGAGTAGCCGAGGTGTGAGAGGGTGTAGACGTGTTGGGATACCTGCGATATATGGTGGATAAAAAACAAGTATCATGATGATGCTAATGCAATGACAGGCCAAGACAACGAAATGATAAGTCTATACGAGAAACGAAATTCACATTGGGATCCCAAAATGGTAGAAGAGGAGATCAGAGTCGCGTTAAAGAATAGCCTGAGGAAGAAGGTGGCGAGTATTGAGGACGATCGGTGGATGTTTGAAGGGGAGACGGAAGTGGGGAAGAAGTGAGGTTTCTCGCATGAGTCCATGTGCTAGTTCAAACTGTATACCCCGTTTTTGATTGCGAGTATGATACCCAGTAGCAGTAAGGCATTTTCAACGTGTGCATAGCTGGGAGATTCATCTTTTTCTGATCGTATTATTGTTAAGTAGACCTTGTTTGTTCAGTTTCACTTCCGATCGCTCCAACACGACATGCCTCAGCTGCAACGTCTACGTACTCACTTACATCTTGAAATACTGCAGATGCCGTGCCCTGGTGTGCTCCTTCTGTACCAGCTACTCCAATGGCTCAAGCCCATCACATGATGGGAACGCCACCCGTGGACCTATGGCAACATCCAGCAAGGATTTGTTATAGCCTCGCTTCACTACTACTGAAGTTATACCTGATCTCCATTTTCTCGATAGTGCAAATATCCGGTATTGAAGGTATCCTTCCACCACCTCAAATATTGCCAACCCTAGTCCACTTTCTTCCATGGATACCTTTTGCTTCCACATGCATACCAGTAACCCTTGTAGTAGCTTGCATTATTACTCGGGTCGTCATAATCTATCTACATTGCGCAAGGTCTTCTGTATACACGCACACAAATCTGGTATTCTGAACGGCTTGGAGATCAAGTTGTCCATACCAGCCTTGAGCGCCACTTCAACCTACACCAAACCCGATTAGCTTTTGCTTCATCGAAACCACACGATAGCATAATGAACATACCTGTTCTGATCTGACATTCGCAGTAACCGCAATAACAGGTACATGTCCATGTACAAGCCCCTCTTTCTGCAATTGACGGATATTCCGCACACATGTCAGACCATCCATAACTGGCATCTCCCAGTCCATTAGTATCAACGACAAAGGTATCGCAGAATGGTCTTGCACGCAGTATCGCGTCTTGTGAAGATGGTCAAGCGCCTCACCACCATGATTTGCGACGGCGACTTGCATACCGATATTTCGTAATTGCTTCGCTAGTACGCGCTGGTTGACGAGGTTATCTTCGACAATGAGTATATGGAGATCTTCCATGACGACTTCGACGTCATTGGGTGCTGTGCTTTGTTTTTGGTGCTCGTCCATCTCGTCACGGGCATGTCCGTTGTTGAGAATCGTAGATTGAGCACGTAAGCTCATGTCCACCGCCGCGTTTTGCTCGCCTACTGGTGAGCGCATGTTCGTTATCCGACCTTTGACGTAGAAGGAGAAGGTGCTGCCAACTCCCTCGGTCGATGTAAAGCCAATGGCACCGCCATGCATTTCTGTGAGTCGTCGAGAGATGAATAGACCTAACCCGGAGCCACCTTGTATCTACAGTCAGCCATACGTACAGGTCCTTCGATGGCCAGGACTTACCGTAGTCTATGTGCGTGCGCGGTGATGCTTGAGAGAAGCGTGCGAACAGAAGTTCATGCTCCGCCGCGCTCATGCCGCGGCCAGTATCTTGTACGGTGAAAATAACGTATACCTAATAACCTCAGTTACTTGGATTATTACGCATTGGACGTACTCACAACTTCGCCTTTCTCCCAATCTGCTTGAAGTGTTTGTGCCTCGGCGACTTCGGAAGAACGTACAAATCGTACATGGCCGTCTTTGTTGAAAAGCGGTGTCTCCAGAGATAAGCCGAGACTAATGATGATGTGGCGTTTGTCTTCAAGGCGTGTAAATTTGATGGCATTGGTAATGAGGTTCTCCATTAGTTAGCATAAGGATGAGGTCAAGTTAAGTAAACATACTATCAATATCTGCAGCACTCTGGTCGGATCCAGTGAAACATCGTTGACGTCAATGGTTCGGAAGGAGTCCTCAAGTTGAAACTCCAGCCCAACATCAGCGGCTTTGGCCTCACCTTCAAACATTCGGACTGCATCTCGAGCGATTGACTCCAGCTGGACATTGACTGGCGTCATAACAAATAACCCAGAGTCCAGTTTGGACATTGTTAGTACGTCTATCCTCGTTAGCTATAGCTTTTGGCAGATGGCCTCGCTACAATAGACCCACCATCTACAATGGTTTTCATGTGCTTTGAGCATTGCACAATAGTGCTGGCAGCATCAATCGTAGACTCCACGATTTCTCGGTATGAATTCTGGTAACCTGTAGAATTTTTGAAGGCTTTATGTAATGAAATGATGCTCTGCAGAGTTGTCAACAACGCCATGTAACTGAGGTGGATAGCATACATCGGCACATTGAACGATTGCAGACAAAGGGTTGCGCATCTCATGACTGTTGGCTGGTCAAATAATCTCTCTCTCTATATCCACGGGAGTTGAACCCACGAAGTAGTGTCAATGAAATTTTCCAATTGCCTGCCAGGATGTTAGAGTGGATCTCATAAGCATTACCGGACTGGACTTACTGCTTTGATTCTTGGGAATTTGAGGCTTGTGTGGCTTGGAGCTTCTCGCTCCATTTTTGTTGACTGTTCTCATGATGAGCATCAAAATTAATGAGCACCAGAGTGTCTTACCTGATGTCAGTGATGCATCCAACAATCTCCTCAACTTCTCCATCGTCTGTAAGCTCGGGCAAAATAGAACATAGGATCCACATGGGTTGTTGATCTGACAATGATTCGTCAAGATTTTGGCTGGTCACTGTCCAGGTTCTCGCGAGCCGGAGCTCAAACACCCTGGCGTGCGTTAACATGTTTCCAGGTTGGAGACAGGAAGGGTGGGCCTACTGATGACTCTTCTCCTCAAGGAGCGTTGCAAACTTGGTTTGCCCTATATCAACATATTCAGGGTCTATGATTGCCTCCCAGGCTTCGTCGAGGTTAATTTCTGGGTTCTCTGGCGCACAGATATTGAACCAAGCAGCATTTCGATAGGAGTAGACACCCTTCATATCAAGAATGAAGATGCCAATATCTGCACGCTCGGCGAAACGCTGAAACTTTGTCAGACTTCGCTCCACCTCTTGTTGAGATTTGAGCAGTTGCTCCCTAAGCTCTGATTTCATGGCTTCTGCATTAGCTATAGTCCGTTCGCGTCGGCCAAGATCTTCTTCATGGAGTAGAATAGAAGTCAATGATGTTGACAGAAGTCGACTGGCGACCAGCATGAATTGAAGATAATCGTCATCGTATGGCCTACGTGGGTTCTGAGGTGGGATACACAAGTCAGCAAAGCTTTCTGGAGGAATACGACCTCTAGTACAGAGAGATCATGGTATCCCTCAAATCATGGGTCCAACGTACCTATGAATGTCAGCCTGTTAATTCAATAGGATGGGGCACGTAGGCATTAATAGCTCGTTAAACAAGAAACGAGATATGACGCATTTGAACTGCAGGATCAACGAAGCGCGAGTGACAATGTGCAAATAACGTACCAAACCAATCACCATGAAACCAAGTATGTCATCAGTAGACGAAGTAGGATTCAGGGGGCAAATTGCAGCCTCGCGACAAGGGTCGCCAAATCCTTGCCATTTAATTCCTTTAACAAGTTCAGCAGCTGGTGAACCTGGCTCCAATGAGATCGTGATTGGCTTTCGTGCGGCCATCGCCTCTCGGAAGTATGGGGAGAAGCCATAGTCCTGCCTGAAGTCGAGGTGTAGTGGACCAGCCGGTGAACCTTCGGGTAATCCGAAAGAACCACGGAGTCTGCATTGTTGCTGACTATCCGAGAAACGATTCCAGCTCGATGCTGATGAGGCGCCTGAACCAGCTTCTGCAGCATAAAGGAGAACAAATGGAATATCTCTGTCGTTGCGTGATAACACCTCGATTGCGAGAGGCCAGTATGACTCGGAATCTCGCGCTCGGGGTAACTCCTCACTCAGGTCCAAAAGCGTCCGTGATCGCCTTTGTGCGATAACATCTCTCGTCTGTTTGGTTGTCAGCAGAATGGTCTGCATGAAATCGAGGCTTCGTAGAAGACATGTATAGACAGACTACAGGTTGTAGAAAAAGTCTATGCCATGCGCAATTCCTCCACGCCATCGATTCTATAGTGTAATAGGTTACGAGTTAAGTCTCGCCTCCGTGATGCGATCGTGTTTGCGTCCATTATGGAATCGTGCAAGTAAGGGACCGTGACTCTCAACTCACCGTTTCTACAAGCGATTCGTAATGTCCAACTGTGGCACCTTCTGCATCCAGTATTGGGATGAACTTAAGCGAGAAATAGGTCTCTTCCAGAAATCCTGACCTCACCATGTGTATGGAAGTGTTGGTCCGCTCAATCGTCTCGCCTTCTAGGTTCTTTTGAATGATCGGCTCAAAGTACTGGGGCCAGACAGAGGAGAGTGCAACGCGAGCGCTTTCGCCCATGCACGGATGGAAGCCACCAAGAAGTTCGATCTCCGCCTCGTTGTAGATCATGATAAGATCAGGACCATAGAAGACAACTGCAGGCCGAGGATCTTGCATGATGAGATTCGCGATGCTGCGCAGCTGCGCGGACCACGTGTACATGGGTCCCAGTGGCGTAGCAGCCCAGTCTATGCTGCGAGCCCAGGTTATATGCGGTGTGGACCGTAGTGGAGGTAGTTCATCTGTCCAGTCAAAGGTAGAGACTTTGCTTCTGGATGCTGTCCTACCCAATGCGGAACCCTCGATCTTTTTGCTGTGGCTGGCGTGAGTTGCGCTGACGGGGGTTCCGCTGATAACGCTCCATCGAGTGCCCACAGGTATCCTTTGCCAGACATAGCTCCGGTGTGTGAAAGGGTGAATGGATGCCTCGGTACAGAGTAGCCAATGGTGAAACTGCGAAATATCCCTGTCCGTCTCTTTCTGGCTCTCCAGAGTGCCAGGATCAAGTGCCAGTGTATTCAGCAAATTTTCTAATTCAACACTCGCTATGGCTGGATTCGTATAGAGTGGAAGGATCCTGCGCTGGGTCATAAAAGTTGCTTGTGTCGTATCAATCACGAATGTTGGTCGCGGGTCCTGCTCCAGAAAATCCAGTATACCAAAGGATCGGAAGGATCCTACTTCGTTGTCGGATCTGCTACCTTGTAGCGGCGGGCTTAATGGTGGTGCCATGGCGTGATGGTCGTCGTCTTGATCCTCGCTTACGGCTCCCTCATATTCACGCGACCACACTTGTCCGTATGTCCTGTGGTCTTTAACGTCGCGGCAGCCATGTGTAAAGCTTGACAGAGGTTCACTTTTGATATTGTGTCGTGGTATAGGTCTATCAAGTCTAGACCCGTGTCTTGCAGGGAAGGGGGCAGATCGCCGCTTGCGAATTGTTGCACCCAAGACTACGTCATTCTCAAAGCGGAGTAGTCTCCGAGCGGCGACACTCAATGGCTTGCTACTAACCGTTATTATAATTCTCTGACAGTGTCATGCTATATCTCCAATGATATACCTAGTCTGACTTCAGATGGATCCGCTCTATACTTCAAATTCCCAAATCACGGTGATCGCACGATCCGCCCCTGTAAATGTGTACCCTGGGGGGCATCCAAGAAAGTCTCATCAACATCAACTGGCAACAACGTCCGAAATACTTAATTCTCACGTCACGGAAATGGAGAGCAAGGGTGATGCATGTGTACGGGGAACGAGTGAAGTCAGAAGAAGGCCCGACTTGCTATTTATGCGCCATTCACGCGTCGTCGCACAATGCTACTGTAACCACCCCTCGAGTGCGCCATCCAAGTTCCTTTCTCAATCACAAATGCCTTCCACTTCACGAAACCCCAGTGTTCCTAGGACGAGGATTATGAAAACAGAAACTCGGAAAATCAAAACGCCTTTGCTGTAAATGATGCTCGCGATGGCTCACGGAGTAACCGCCTCAAGGCCCAACCATCTTGATCTTCCGCGAAGCCATGCCGAACCGCACCTAGACTTCGTCTTTTGCCAGCCCAGTTCCAGCGTATGCCTCGAACGACGCGTCTTCTTCGATCGGCTCGTGCTTTACGCGCTTGTGCATGTTGCCGTCGTCGTCCTCAGCTTCGCTCTCTGAGTCGGCGTAGGAGACCTTGATTTTGTTGGCTGCACGTTTTCCACGAGCCGCTGAGGGAGACTGAATCTCTTCGTCATCATCTACAGGACCTTCTGGTTCGCAATCGGAATCGTCGGCGGTCTTCTTGCGAGGCGTAAACTTGGGACGTCCACGTGGTGTCTTGGGAGTAGCAGCAGCAGCCTTCTTGGGAGTGCCTACGGCCTTGCCGCCGCCGCGAATGTTGTTCAGACGGTGTGAGACTGCCTTGGGAGTACAGCCTGAAAGTTTCGTGGTTAGCGGCAATGTCTTCATGCGATGCGGCTCATAGGAGGCTTACCCTCTCCGATTTCCTCTGCTAAGTACTTCAGCAGAGGCGCACTGTTTTTGATCTCGTGGAACTTGAAAATGCCCTTCAGAATCTTTGGCAAAGTCAGCCACTGGGAACCCCTTTACTTTTGACGGTGGGAGCTGATACTTACGATCTGGTCCTTCTCAGCAGTCCAGTTGACCATGGTTGCGGTGTTGCTTGGTGGTAGAACGCTGTGCGAGTCAGTGGAGGAGTCCCCCCGGCAATCCAGGTGTACATACATATTTTTTGTTTGTTTGTGTAATAGACTGACGCAAGCTGTCACCACAGTGAGTTTGAGGCGCGTCGACAACAAATCAATCTCTGGAAGGTAGAGTGGTGGTCGCAGTTGGGAGGCAGAAGGAAAAGATGGCAAGATTAACGCGAGACCAAGCATTTGTATCCGGGTTCTGGCACGATCTGCAAGGTGCTGTCAAGGTGAAGGTGAGTGAGCGGCATGACCATGGGCCATGGCTGGCAGTAAAAATGACGCTAACCTGGCGCTAGACAGCAACATACAACAAACAGCTGTGAGTGAGGTATAACTAGCCTGGAAACTCCTTGGGCAGCATCGTGATGTCTAATCGAATCATGCGAAATCGATGCGCGTTGTCCTCACTCGCATAGCAAACTGCTAATAAGTAGTCTTATATATAGTGCATACCGCTTTGAGAACTCTGCTGTACGGTATGATCAAACTCGTCACATTGAAGATGAATGTATACACAGCTTGCCGTCATGTGCACTTAGCGTGTTCGTTCAATGACTGAACGAGAACACTGAAACATTATGATAATAGACATCGTGTATGTAGAAGCCATGGTAAAGCCCTACCTATATACCTTAGCATTATAGTAAAGAGTTGCAGTAGCTAGTAGTATAATAGATTTTACACATTGTGGAAGCCACTGGTTTCCCCATAGAATACCTGTTAAACCCTACTGCTAAGACAGCTTTCAGCCTTTGGGCACCAAGGCCTAGATATTTAAAGCATGTGGCACGGGTAGAGAGTATGTAGAGTTACTTAGACATGCATTTTTCCGGGTTGGGCATTTCCACTGTGACATTTGATCTCGAAGCAAAGAATTAAAGGCACTGCAGGCAGTAGTGTATTGATTACATCATATGCCAATCCTAGTCCAATTCGGCCGAAGCACGCTACCAAATGGCACCAGGCTTCATCTCAGCCTTGCGCTTTCTGCAATATCGCACAGACCGAATGCTGGCCTATGAAACCTCGCAATGAGTGTCCTACATCTCTCGCGCGTCGTCCTACGTTTCGCGCGCGTCTGTGACGAACGCAGGCTCGGGAGAGATCTCGTTCTCTGAGCTAGGAGGCGGATTGTTGACATTCGTCAATGCCTCTCTAACAACACCTCCCAGCGACATGTCCTCCTTTGTGACTGGCACATCCGGCTGTTCGGTCACCGGCGGTAGTCCACGCTTGACACGACCCCACGCCTTCCACTGTGACAATATGCCCTTCTTATTGATTTTGTCCTTGACGATAATGCGCAGCTCTTTGGGTATGGGATACAGCCTGTCCATGAAGTCTTGCCTATCGACTTCCGCTTCGTTCATTTGGGGTAGGCGTTCCTGGATTTCGGCCTCGCGGATGAACCACCTAGACCAGAGAAGTTCGTACTTGAAGACACCCTCGAGACGCCACGGTCGGCGAGATTTAGTGAGGCGTAGGGTACCGTGCGGGAAGTCTTTATCCTCTGCGTCTAGCTCGTCGCTCACTATCTTGCAAATGTCGATGGTAGTGACTCGGAGGGCGGGGTCATGTGATTGTTGGAGCCACAGCTTGCGGAGGCGGTTGTTGACGTTCTCAAAGGCGCATTGCGGGTGGAGACCACATGGAGGGAGGGCGGTGCTAAAAATGCTAGGCACTGTCATAATCAGCGCTGAAGGTTGGCAATTTGGCGGAAATGACGTACTGTTCGAGAGTAATCTGGCCTTGGTATCGGCATCGATACTTCCATCGCTCGGCCTATTGCTGCTGTTAGAGCCAGTAGGACTATCGCCGATGGATGAGATGTCAGACCAGTCATCGTCCTCAACAGCTATATCAACATCGTCAGCCCGCTCGCCGCTTAGCGTCACATCAGAAGTTGGCTCACCCTGTTGCGGCGCAGTACTAGACCTGCCACTCATGAATGTTGGGAGCCACGCTCTGCTCATAGCCGTTGTAGCGACAGGATTCCAGTCAGACAGTGATAAGTGGTGATGTGGCCGAGCACTAAAAAGTATGCTCGGGCTAGCCAAGACAGCTTCGCGCAAGTAAGAGGACATGGACTTGTGAGCGTTTGCTGCCGCAAACACGTGCCACAAACGTGTGACGTAAGTTTCAAATATAGAAAGAAACAATGAGAGCTCGGCAGGAAACATCGAAGCATCGACAGATTATGGGAAGGATTGTCCAAGACACGAGGAGGCACTTGCCAAGTGATATTGAACGGAAGCACCGTGCCTTGATGTATTTTTGAGTTGCTCTTCATACCGTTACCTTCCAGTTCTCTTTCAGGCTTCTTTCTCTAGGACTTCATATTCTTCCCTTTACAATGCCTTGCCCATGAACTTCCTCTTCGTGTAGCTCAGCCACCACTTGCTAGGCGTGTTGGTCTCATCTGCGTATACCCTGTTCAGTAACCGTGTCGCCAACTCTTGCCTCATTTGCATAATGTACTGTCGCAATACTTCCGCCTGATTCCTATCCGACGGCGGCTCAAATGCCTGGTTCAGCGGGAATCCAGCGTCGCCAGGGATCGCGAAGTTGGTATCAAGCGCGAGATTCATGACAGCCTGCGGCGATTGTGAGCAGTCTGATCGTTGTCTCTGGACACCAGCATGGTATATAACACCTACCTTTTCAGCATCCCTCCGTCCCATGCTCGGCTTGATCTTGCCCAGCACCTCACTCACATACAGGATGCCGTAAATCAGCACCCTGTCCGCCGGACCCTTGACCTCGAAGTTGCGGAAGAATGTGTTGGCGCGGAAGAGAGCAAGGATCTCGTCTAAGGGGTCGTACGACTCGTGTGAGGCATCGATGGTGAGCTCTGTGACATCGGCGGGGAGGGCAGGTAATTGAATGGCGGGGCCCCGTGTTCGTGTGCGGAGAGGAAGAAGCGCAAAGTTTCCTGTTCGAGAAGTGCGATTAGACGTCGTCCTATCATGCCAAGAGAGGAGTAAGCTACCAATGAGCTGCTGGTTGGGCTCATCCAGGAAGACGGAGTGGTATGCCTGGCGGAGTACATTAGCATGTTGGTCGCTCTTGCAGAGCAAACAAAACAAAGCCCTATTCTTGGACTGGACAGTACATACAGGCATCTTGAATGTACGCTCGTGCACTCTGTTGCGGTGTTGATGGTGGCTATCGTGAGCTCGTCGGAGGTGACGGCGCAGCTCCGCTTGACGAGTGAGGTGTGCTCATAGCATAGGGCTGAAATGGCGGGGGTTACCTAAGCCGCAACTTCCCAATCAACGCGTCCCTGCGCGCAGCGCGTCTACCCCAACTTCATACGCAAACTGCAAGTCTTCCCTGAACCTCGCTGCCTATACCACGCTCTTACTCAGCACCACCAATTCACACCAGTGCGAATCACCAGAGTTCAAAACCACCATGTCAGACTACGGAGACGAGATAGATGTGGATGCGCCCGCCGTTGACAACTCCATCTCTTTTGGTGGTGATCAGAAGAAGGGCAAAAGAACGGCAGCAAACCTCCCTATAGAAGCAGAAGACTCGTTACCATGGTATGTAGCTTTTTGACGTGTACGAGAGCAGTTGCTAACGGGACGAAGGGTGGAAAAGTACCGACCAAACTCGCTAGACGACGTCGAAGGCCACCAGGATATAATAGCCACCATCAACAAGTTTGTCGACTCAAACGTATGTTCAGATTGCATGCTTATAGATTGGCCTACTGATTCGGTCTAGCGGTTACCGCATCTCCTTCTCTATGGACCTCCCGGAACCGGTAAGACCTCGACGGTTCTTGCACTCGCGAGACGCATTTACGGAACCAAAAATATGCGACAAATGGTACTAGAATTGAACGCGTCCGATGATAGGGGTATCGATGTAGTACGAGAGCAGATCAAGACATTCAGTAGCACAAAGCAAATCTTCTCTGCGGCACCAAAGGCTGGTGACACAGCGCTGGCAACATTCAAGCTCATCATTCTGGACGAGGCGGACGCTATGACTGCGACGGCACAAATGGCATTACGAAGGATCATGGAGAAGTACACGGCAAACACCCGGTTCTGCATCATCGCCAACTACACACACAAGCTGTCACCTGCGCTGCTGTCTCGATGCACACGGTTTCGGTTCTCGCCGCTCAAGGATCGAGACATAAGAAATTTGGTTGATAGGGTGATTGAGGAGGAGGGGGTCAATATCACGCCGGACGCTACAGACTCTCTGGTCACTTTGAGCAAAGGAGACATGCGAAGGGCGCTCAATGTGCTACAAGCATGCCATGCATCAAGCACACCACTTCAAGCTCCCGGGAAGCCAGCCCCGGACCCCAGCACCATCGTGCGGGACCAGATCACACAAACGACTATATACGATTGTATCGCAGCACCGCACCCCTCCGACATCAAATACATCATAGAGACACTATTGTCCAAGAATGACATGACAGAATGCCTACGGACAGTCAACAATCTCAAGATCCTAAAGGGACTAGCATTAGCCGATATTTTGACTGCTATTAGCGAAGAGTTAGTGACAAACGAAGTTCCGCCTCAAGTTATGGTGACGTGGATGTCCGGGTTGGCCGACATTGAGTACAGACTGAGTGGTGGTGGTAGCGAAGCCATACAAACAGGCGCAGCGATTGGTATCGTTCGAACGGGCGTTGAATTGCTGGGAAATGGCAAGCAGTGAAGCTGGAGAGGCCCACAGACACAGCATAACACATAACAAAGGCTCAAGTACGGTTGACAGTTGGACCGGCGAGGCGACGAGCGTGCTCACATGATACCACCATCTAGCGACGAAAAGGAATCAATACGACGTTCAACATCCTGGAAATGACTCTTCACTGCCACATGTACCATCGTGTCCTTTTAGGAGGTGTTTAGCAACCACAAAGACGTGTGATATCATAGGCTGAGATCTACGCATGGGGTTAGACGCGCTAGTGGTTTCGACGCGTTTCACACGCGCCGTGGACTACCATGGGCCAGGCAGTGCTCGACGCAACATACAAACGGACTTCTATCTTTCATTCGAATCTGTAGGACAAATGCATATATTAACCCCTCCATCCGCGACCGAACGGCGCTGCGTCACGCGACCAAACCCCTCAACACACTCTACCCGTGACTATCAAACCGCGTACGGCTCTGTAAACATCGGAACACAATCCAAGCATTTGACCATGGCTCCGATTGTAAATCGCCTCCATGAACCCTGTGCATTCAAACTAACTCTTATCAGAGATCAAATGCAGGACGCAGGCGCCGGCTTGAGAACCGCTCCCGCATAGACCCAATCGCGCCTCATATGCCAGCAAGTCTTGGAAGCAAAGACAGCACCTCCGTCTATTTCTCGTGTCGATCCGCTTTAAGCACCGCGCGACGGCGGCGCAAGCATAGAGTGATGGTGATTTCTCTTTTCCAAGTGCTTCTATTTCTGTGCACTTACATAAACACAGAGCACATCAGATGAACAATTGGATGAGAAGCGGCCATCAGATGACGGAATTGTAGTCGGGGCCGTAGATAAAGCGCTCACAGGTGAGCAGCCAGCACTGGAGCAGCCAGTACTTGAACAGCTAGCTAAAGGACAAGCTTCCGTTGAGCAGACAGCTGATGGGAAGACCGCAGCTGCGCAACCAGTAGGTGAGCGATCAGAAGATGCGTCTATAACCGAGAAACAAACAGTTCAGATGCAGCCGTCTAAGAAACTGCGAGCCGATGCGCGGCCAGTTGAGGAGCAGCCAGTCATCAAGTGGTCAACAAAGAGGCGATCAGCAGCAGCGTCGACAGCAGCCAAAGAGCAGCAGTCCAGGAAGTGGCGTGCAATTTCTCGTCCGACAGAGGAATCGGAGACCACTGCCACGAGCATGTTCCGGAACTATCTACAGGCCCAAGAGCAGCTGCGGGTTCCCAGTGACAACACAAGGTCGCAGCAACCCTCTGAGTTGCGCTTTGCATCAGGGCGACAGTCCAATTCAAGGCCAAGCTTCATTCAAACTACCACCTCGTCATTCTGCGAAGGTCGCGTACCTCTAGAGAACCCTGAGATAGCGGATCGTAAACGCAGGTACCGGCAGGACACCATGGTTAATCAACACATGCGTACATATGCACGCCAAACTCAACATGCCATCGATCACGACTCATCTCTTGCGCGCGCCGATCCTGTACAGCCGCCCGTACGGAAGCGTGAGGGGGTTGGGTTCAGCTACAGCGATTCACTCTTCCAATCGTTCCAGTCATTTGTAAACGCCGAGGAAGAAAGCCTGCACCAGGTCGTTGATCAATCAACCCAATCGCCGCCACGATCTGCTCCTGCAACCAAGCACCAGAATCCATTCGAAGTCATCGGACTGAAGTCTTCGTTACCACAACGAAAAAGCATGAATGAGGAAAGTCGCCACACGCAACTGAGTTTCAGTAGCACAGCTAGTACTGCTCTGAACGGATCCTTCGACGACATGGTTGTCATGCGTGAAATCGGCTCCTTCTACATCGACAGGCCTCAAAGGATCCTGCCGTGCACTGTTGCCACACGAGAAGACACTATCCGGCTCCGGGCTGATGCAAAGTTTCTGTTCGACAAGTACGCAGAGTCTGCTGATGTCCAGGCAGCGCTGTTGATCCGCTTGGAACGCATGGTCCTGACAGCGCAAGACGAAGTAGCTCGGAAGGATGTAGAGCCACCAACTCTTGTCTCTCATGCCCTGAAACTCCATGACTATTTGCTGAGGACGCAGCGCGACAGGATAGAGACTGGAGAGCTTCGGCGCGCTATAGAGCATGAAATCAAGTGGGCGGAATGGCTGGCCGAGGCTAGCAGGACGGGAGTCATGCACAAGAGGACCGGTGATTGCAAGTGCCGGCCAGATTGGGAGGAGAATAAGTAGGGTTTCTTGAATGTGGAGGAAGAGGAAATGAACACTGGAGCTCCACAGACGTGAGAGGCCGACTGAGAGCACAACAGGATGAGAACGTGTCCTGTGACGATACGCGATGGAGTGAACCAGAGACAGGCAAATACATAAAGCCCTGCTCCTTTATCCACGAAGGGTAATATAGGGAAGAATAACGATATTCCAAACTTACGCTAACGAAACCATGGTATCGCCTTTATAGTGTGCATGCGTACCAGAAAGCTTAATAGTCATGCCCGCGACAGTCTCGAGGTTCCAATGTCCAAATACTGATCTAGCGCACAATACAGTCAGTCACAGTTATTTGGGATACTTTGAGCACAAGCAAGGCCAAGTTGCGATACTCAGCCAAACCCATGCGGGACGGCTTCATCACCCGTGAAGCCTATAGCGCAAGTTGGCTTCATTCGCACGAGCGAAACCGGACATTGGCTCATAAGTGTCGTACATACTCATGGGAAAACAACAAGGATAAATCAATCGGCGGGCATGGTGGACCTACTTCGCCACAAAAAAGCACTGTCACGCAGCCATGCCTTTGTTCAAAGAGGGATTCCTCAGATGCGGAAGACTTGATAACACCCTAGTTTCTACCAAAGTCTTTATCCACTCCTCACTCCCCAAACCCACCAGCATTCCACCGCCTCGCTGAAAACAACCTTTCTCCCACCTCCCATGCATTCACCTCCGCATGCCAGGACTGCTGCTAAGTGGCTGCAGCGGGGCGCGTGCGTTACTTAGTCACAATATTCATGCAGTCTGCTGTCGTGGGGTGTGGGCGAATCAGCGCGAAGAGGATGGTGGATGTGTTACTGTGCCACATGGTTTGATCCGGTATTATTGTGATACCTCCTTGCCAACGAAGACGAGGCAATGTTAGCCACCAACTCTGTGCTCATTTTCGGGTCTGGAGGAATGTGTTTTGTGTTTAAGAGGGACGTGAACGCGGATATTATACCCCCGATTCTACTACGGCGAGCATTTTTCCCACATGGCAGGAATCGATGAAGCAGGCCTGACATCAGTCACACATCCCTCTGTGTACAGTTATAACGACGAGTTCCCACCACTCACGACGCTATTCACATACGCACCCGAATGTACCGATCACTGGGTGTTGAGTGGCGGCTCCCACGACGAGACCGTGTACAGTGCGGGCATTTTCGGAACACACTGGCAAAGCTGTCAACCAAGCTACGGAAGCAGCATCTACAGCCCAGGAATTTGTCCAAGTGGATACGCCATCAACACAGTCACAGAATTAGGTACTTCAGCCGCGACTGGCGGCAGTGACGACTGGAAGATGTGGCAGGCGTTATGTTGCCCCGCGTAAGTAGTCGTGGTCCAGAACATGACCCGAAATGCTCATAGATTGTTGATCAAATGTCACTGATTTTATCTATCAGTGACTTCAAACTTCTGCCGGGGCAAATATGTTCCTCTTACCTTCGGAGTCGGCGAACAGTGTACAGGCCTGCTTTGAGCTTCATCTCAACATCGTATACTGTCGGTGGCACCGTGATCAGCTCGATCAGGACTTCCTCAGACTTTGACGCGACATTCAATACGACTGTGATATCGTATGCCACCATGTATGCCCGGGCAATTGAGGTATGGTGGCAGGCCTCGGATCTATCTGCATTTGAACCAGAATACGCATCAGCACTCGGTGTAAGACTCAAGATACCCTTTTCAGCTACTGCTTCAGCAAGCATCACAGCTCAAACTGCATCTCCGTCTTCTATATCGAGAGTGCCCGGACCGACAGCAACCACTGCTAACGGTGCGAGCTCACCGGACTCAGGTCTTGAAGCGACATCTCCAAGCGGATTATCCGCAGGCGCAAAAGCGGGTGTTTCTGTTGTTGCTGTGGCCGGATTTGCAATCTTCGCAGTCATCGCGTTTCTTCTCTTTGCTAGACATCGCCGAAGGAACACGAGGCTTGACGAGGTGCCTGAACTTGATCGGACGAAGGCTGATGCGCCGGAGTTAGTACAGCTACGAAGCCCTGGGGCATAGCAGCAGTAGTAGAGGGCTACACGCACCGGGGAATGATACGAAGACGAAAAGGATATTAGAGGAGATATGAGAACAAGACAGGAGATCGACGATGCGTTTGAAATAGCGTGGCAAGGTGTAATGGTAGAAGAGGAGGAAAGCATTGAGTACTAAGCAACGCAACTACTTCCACCAATCTGAGAGGTCGGTGAGATGGGAAAAGAAAGGAAGGCAGTTCACAGAGGATCACATTTGGGCTAGGCTGATCGGCTTCTTCCCAACGATGGCCAAGACATGAGTTTAGCAAAACGCCCACATCAATTGTGAAAGAAATAGCTCGTCAACGCGATATAACAGGCTGATAGAAAATATAACACTATCTTGACGGAGAACTGAGGAATTACCAAAATAAAACGCTTCTTCTTCGCGACTTCGATAAATTGGCAGGTGTTATCAGTGTGGGGTTTGAAGTCTGGAGTTATGGTAGAAAACTCTATCTAACTATCACTAAGCATCATCCTGTGATACCATTATTAGATACACCGAATTTTGATTGGCAGATGAACCTGCCATTGGTTCGTCTTCAGCCACTAGGGATGAACGCACGTCGATCGCTCGTCATAAGCCTTCTTTATTTCGATTGGCTGTGATTTCGCAGATACTTGCGCAACGTGCTCTTAGTCCAATGACCATGTCCCAATCCTGTCATCCACGCGTTCAATTATTGACTGTTCAGTCTCATTGCGAGGCTCTCAGCCTTGCACTTCTCGAAACAGAGATCGTTGACGTCATCACAACGGTCGTCTAAACCGCATTGAGCACACTACCAAACGTATCCGAAACTCAACAACATGGCTTCAATATCACGATAGGCAGCATTCAAATACATTACTTTCGCATTCTCGGAGAGCCAATTACTCTGTTTCAATATAAGTCAGCCTTCAAAGTTCGTCTCGAACCATTGGCCCAGCATGAACTACATATCAAGTACATATATACCCACTCTCACCTACCCATCCCAAACACACATATATCAACACCATTTAACCATCCCCGCAGACCTCATAACATCCGACTCAGTCATAAACCCCCTCCTCGATGGCGGCTACCTCCCCCATCCAGTTATCCGCGTCGGAATCCGGCGCCAACTCGCCGACCGCCTACAATCCATCGCTTCAACCTCTCTAACCTCCAGCTACGAGACCAAAATGAACTACGTCAAGCTGCTCCGTGAACGTCCCATTGCTATCGAGACGTCGACTGCCAATGAGCAGCATTATGAGGTAGGGACTAGTGTGTTAAAGGGTATGCTGGGCCCACGGATGAAGTATTCGAGTTGTTTGTATGAGAAGGGTGGGGAGACGTTGGCGCAGGCTGAGATTGCGATGTTGAGGTTGTATGTGGAAAGGGCGGAGTTGAGGGATGGGATGAGTATTTTGGATCTGGGGTGTGTTCTTTCTCTTTCTCCTGAAATCTTGCCCAATGCCTCAAAGGACTGCACAGGCTATGTCACGTGCACATTTTGTTCCCCAACCCTTCACAACCCTTCATGGACAGGTCGTATTCCGCAAACTCATTTACAACATGCTAACGAACACCAAAGATGCGGCTGGGGCTCCGCCTCCCTCTACTTCGCCGAAATCTTCCCATCCTCCCGCATAACCGCCTTCTCCAACTCGCGAACCCAAAAAGAATACATCGACTCCGTCGCCGCCTCAAAAGGCTTCACCAACCTAACCGTCATCACCGGCGACGTAGCCTCAGACTTTGAATTCAATCCCGAATCCTTTGACCGCGTAATTTCCATCGAACTCTTCGAACACATGAAAAACTACGCCGCCCTCCTCGCCAAAGTATCGCGTGCGCTGAAGCCCGGTGGGAAACTCTTTGTGCATATCTTTGCGCACCATAGCACGCCGTATGATTTTGAGAGTGGATGGATGACGGAGCATTTCTTCACGGGGGGGACGATGCCGAGTGCGGATTTGTTGTTGTTCTTCCAAGATGATTTGAGGGTTAAGAAGCAGTGGTGGGTTAGTGGGATGCATTATGCGAAGACGTGTGAGGATTGGTTGGTTACGATGTGTAAGAACAAGGAGACGATTTGGCCGGGGTTGTTGGAGACGTATGGGCATGAGGGGACGGTTACGTGGTGGAATAGGTGGCAGGTGTTTTATTTGGCGTGTGCGGAGTTGTTCAAGTGGGATGGGGGTGATACGTGGGGGGTTTGTCATTATTTGTTTGAGAAGCCAGAGTGAGAGGGGGGTTGGTGGTGGTAGATTGGAAGGAGTGTGGATGTAGAACTCAACTTGGTCTAAGCCGTCTCAGAGTTCTATGAACTTATAGATCTGGTGATCCACGCGCTTCGAACGATTCGTGCACCAAAAAGCGATCAACTGCTGGTTACGCACGATAGATTGGTTTGCAGAAGCTCTGCCTCAAGCGCCGGTTCCAATAACAATGCAGATGCAAATTGATCAGATCAGAAGGTTGGATGAAAGTCGTTGTTCTTCTGATTGTATGTCTTGGCATTCTAATATGACCTGCCATCGTCCTCTCCCTCCTGAAGTATGTCGCATATTTACAATTCCCTCCAAACTCAATCGCGGTCGCTCCTTCCTTCTCCTCTGTTCAATGTTCCCAGGGGTGCCTCCAGCCAAGGAGAACCGGGCCGTCCTTCTTCGCGCGGTACATCAACTGTCTCTGTCAGCACAACTCCACCTCGCGAGACCGGGACATGACATACGAAGAACCACATAGAGGCTGCGAGGCCGGTCGCCATGAATCGGTATAGCGGTCGGGCAGGGTGGACGTGGATGGGGTGGTTTGGGAGCGGCGCATATTTGGGCGGGCCCATGCGGACTGGTGAGGGCTGCATCGTGTGTCTCTGGCCTGGGCGGTGTATTAGTACCCTGCGAGTACGGTATGCGGTATGCGACAGGAGGTACCTGCAGTGTATGGCGTGCAATGGCTCGTGGGGTTCGCTGGGCCGTGAGGTGAGGTCAAAGGTGATGACAAGCTCCGCTCCGACGCCTAGTGGGTGGCGCTAACGCCGCCGTGCGTCAACCGTCCGTCGCGTTCTTTGCTCCTACACCCGCGACGAGACGTTGCTATTATGACGCCCGCACAATAGCATCGCCTACACTATCCAACCCCATGGCAGCGCCTTTCCACCGCAAACTCCTCTCGCTCCACGCCCTACGATAAAACCTCGATAAGCCCATGCTTGACGTATCGCGCACCCACCCTCTCCCTTTGAGTGCTGCGCGCCAGACGCCCTAGCCTGGATTCTAGGCCACGTTCACCACGCCCGTTCACATCGACATTACCCCGCCAGAACCGCTGCGATGGCGAACTCCACAGAGGCGACCCCTTCGCGGGGCTTGCAACGACGCTTCAAGGGATGCTGCAAGATTGGCGAGTATGAGATGCTGCAAAAGCTTGGAGAAGGGACCTTTGGAGAGGTGCACAAGGCGCGACACCGGGTTACTGGCAGCATCTATGCCATGAAGAAGATTCTGATGCACAACGAAAAGGACGGCTTTCCCATCACAGCACTACGCGAGATCAAGCTATTGAAGATGCTCTCGCACGACAATGTACTCAAACTGGAAGAGATGGCGGTAGAGCGACCAAAGGCAGAAGGCAGGAAGCGTGCGATTCTCTACATGGTCACCCCTTACATGGATCACGATCTCTCAGGTCTTCTCGATAACCCCGACGTTAAATTTCAGGAAGCGCAGATCAAGTGCTACATGTTGCAGCTGTTCAAGGGACTACGCTATCTCCACGACAATCACATTCTTCATCGCGACATGAAAGCCGCCAATCTTCTTATCAACAATCGCGGACGACTACAAATCGCAGATTTTGGTCTAGCCCGACATTACGACGAGCCAGTGCCTCAGCGAGGGAAAGGCAACGGCGATGCCAAGCGAGAGTACACAAGCCTGGTAGTGACGAGATGGTATCGACCTCCGGAGCTGCTCCTTCAGCTCAGGAGATATACACCTGCAATAGACATGTGGGGCGCGGGCTGCGTTTTTGGAGAAATGTTTAAGCGCAAGCCCATTCTTGCAGGCCAGAGCGACATCCATCAGGCCCAAATCATCTTCGAGCTCGTCGGCTCTCCCAATGATGAGACCATGCCCGGATGGGACCAGCTTCCTGGAGCAGAGTCTATTCGTGCGTTCCCACAAAGCACCGGCCTTATCGCATCAAAGTTCCGCGAACTCAGCCCCGTCGGCCTATCTCTCATCAAAGATCTGATGCGTCTGGATTGGCGGAAACGAATCAATGCAATGGATGCCATCGATCACCCGTACTTCAAAGAGCAGCCACTACCGATGCGTGAAGAGGACATTCCACATTTTGCCGACTCGCACGAGCTGGATCGCCGCAACGCACGCGGTCAGAAACAAGCTTTGCCACCTGCGCCACAGGGTGGTACAGTTGGTGGAGGTCCAAACGGCGAATGGGCTGGACAAGGGCCACCACCTCACGCATGGCAAAATGGTGACCGAAGATATGGCCCGCAAGACAGAGGCCCACCAGGCGTTGATCGTGGTCCAAGGGGTTACGATCGACGGCCACCACCATATGACCATCGACCTCCACCGCCGCCACCAGGAGAGCGACGGCCAAATTGGGGCAACGGTGCAGACACACGGCACAACAATCTGCCAGGTCCACCATCAGATGGCCGACATCCACTTCCACCGGTTCCACGTTATGGACCTGGAAATGATCGACGTGGAGCACCGTCAGCTGGCGACACTTACATACCTAGCTATGGCGGCGAAGGTCCAAGAAGATCACGTGAGCCTGATGACAGACAGCGCCGTGGATCTCGCGACTCGGGCAACTCGAGAGAAGGCTACACAGACGACCGCTCAGATCGGAATCGAGCTTACCGAGACAGAGACCGGGATCGTGAACGGCCTGGCGATGCAAGGAACTTTGGTAGAGAGAGGAGAGATGGCAGGACACGATCGAGAAGTCCTGAAAGACGGGATCGTAATCGCGACAACAACGATATCTACCGTAGACGGTGACGGGTTGAAGCAGACTTTTGGTCAGATGCATTCAGAATTGAGTCAGTCTCAAGGCACTAGGGAGTAGGATACCATACACAAGGCGTTTGGGTGGGTAGGAATGGAAGCAAGCATTCTAAGGAGTCTGGCAGAGGGGCACTGCTGCTAGATTATCGATACCATATACCTTCGTAGCACATGAATCGAAGATGACTTCAAGTACACTGCATGACTTGTCGCTGGCTGTGGGCCATGGAATTTGTTTGAATAGGTGCAATCTGCTTTGCCAGTTACCTTGGTATCCTATCAGCATGCACGCGTAGATGTGCAGCACTGGTCCAATTTGGCCATTGACGCAGGTTCCCGTTCCGAAGAGCCTCCAGCCAACGGCTAGCACACCTGAACAAGCCACCGAAGATGGCACACGACACTCGCACCCACAGTTCTACAAGCTGACAGCCCAGAGATAACAAAGAACTCGAGACACAGCATGCACCACAGGTGTGATCTGGACAGCACACTTGGTGGTGTGCGGAGTCATGCTGCAGAATTGGTACAAAGGAACACCGCTGATGTGCCAGGATGCAAGTGGATGCAAGTGTGAGCTGTCAAATGTGCAGGCATGCTGTGAGACGTGGATCCCGATTATCGAGGACGAGCAACAAGCGGTATTAAAGAGGAGCGAACGAGCATTGAGGCATTTCTCAAGGGTGCATGCGACGACCTGTTCCGAAAAAGTCTCTTCCACATCTGCCGGAGGTGCAGCGGTCCCCAAGGTCGGCCGGCGTCATTTTAGCATGAACCGATCGCGGAACAATGTTTTGACCCCCCACTAATTCTCCCACGAGCAACTTCGACTCACACTTCACCGACTCCACACCTCACTACATCCACGTCATACACGTCGCTGCGTACCTCGCCGCTGTCAGAATACTGACATCCTCACCTTGACCTCTCAAAAGAAGATTCAAAACTAGCCACCGAATTGGAAAAATATTCAGCAACCTCCACCATGTCTATCGTCACAAATGGTCACAAGAGCGAGTCCGAGCGGATAGCTCACACGGAAGAAAAGCATCTGCCGGGAGGGTGGGTGGTGCTCAAATTTGGCGGCACAAGCGTGGGCAAGTTTGCGGAGAACATAGCAGGCATTGTCAAGTACGACCTCCGTCTCTCGACCCATAGCATGGTCAGACGAAAGAAGGAATGTGCTAACGGTATAACAGGGCTGGCAACCAAGTCAATCGCGCCGCTATCGTCTGTTCCGCCCGTAGCAACAATACCAAGCTCGAGGGAACTACCAATCGACTCCTTCGTTGTGCTCGCGCTGCCGAGCAGCCCGACCACCGCGGCTACGATGACATTGTCGAAGCGGTTCGCGCCGACCATATCCAGGCAGGCAGGGACACGCTCAGGAACCCAGAGGTACTCGCTACCTTCATTGAGGACGTCAATGCCGAATGCGAGAGTCTGACTAAGATCCTCGAGTCGGCGCAACACTTGGAGGAAGTGACCAGCCGTGCTGAAGACAAGATCATTAGCAAGGGCGAGAAGCTGAGTTGTCGTTATATGGCTGCGCTGCTCAACGACCGCGGCACGCCGGCGCAGTTTGTCGATCTCTGCGATGTCATCAAGTTCAATGCGCCGACCAAGGGTCTGAACGAGAAGTTCTACAAGGATTTGGCCGAGGCATTGGGCAAAGAGGTGGATGCCTGCGGTGACAAGGTGCCTGTGATTACTGGATTCTTTGGCAACGTGCCCGGAGGCATTCTGGAGACCATTGGCCGCGGCTACACGGATCTTTGCGCTGCTTTGGTCGCAGTTGGTATCAAGGCCAAGGAACTGCAGGTCTGGAAAGAGGTGGATGGTATCTTCACTGCCGACCCACGCAAGGTCCCTACTGCCGCCTTGCTCCCAAGCGTGACCCCCTCCGAGGCCGCTGAATTGACTTTCTATGGCTCCGAGGTCATCCATCCCTTCACCATGGAACAAGTCATCCGCGCTCGCATTCCCATCCGCATCAAGAACGTCATGAACCCTCGCAACGCTGGCACCATCATTTTCCCTGACAATCTTAACGACATCAATGGCCACGCTCCGCTCAAAGACACGAAGCTCTTCCGCACCCGCTCCTCGAGCTTGCTCACCCACGGACAGGGACCGAAGCGCCCAACCGCCGTGACGATCAAGCACAACATTGTTGTGCTTAATGTGCACAGCAATAAACGCACACGTGCCCACGGCTTTCTTATGAACATCTTCAGCATCCTCGATCGCTGGCACCTATCCGTGGACCTCATCTCCTCCTCTGAGGTCCACGTCTCCATGGCTCTACACTCCGAGTCTGCGCTTTTAAGCGGCGGCGGTGAAGATGAGTATAAGATCCAGGACAAGGATCTCCAGGGCGCAGTCAACGATCTTGGACAGCTGGGCGCAATTGACATTGTGCCTGACATGGCGATTGTGAGTCTGGTGGGTAAGCAGCTGAAAAACATGATTGGTATATCTGGCAAGTTCTTTAGTGTGTTAGGCAGGAACAATATCAATATCGAGATGATATCTCAAGGTAAGCCACATCTCCTCAACAGGCGTCGAGTCTGAGATTTTGTACACTGTGCTAACGCAACCTAGGTGCTAGTGAGATCAACATCTCCTGCGTGATTGAAGAGCGCGAAGCTGATCGCGCTCTCAATGTTGTACATACAAATCTTTTCACATTTTTGGATTAGCGAGTTGGTGCCGCATTTGCATCGGTAGGGTGGGCATAGATACCACTTTAGACAAAAGAGAAGGATAGCACGGTGGACAAAAATTCCATTTACACATCTTATTTATTCACATATCACTCTGTCCATCTTCTCCTCGTTCTCTGTCAACCTACTGTTCGTAATCTGCTTCTGACTTGCATTTGACCCCACCTCGAGCGTTTGCCTTTTGTCACGGGACTTCACTTGCGCTGAGACCTCCACAGTCATCCGTCACTGCTCCGCAATTACAAGCTCACGTAGCTACTGACGCAAATAACTTCCTCAAGGACTAGATAACGGCGCGTTCGACGCAGACCGCCCCGATTGCTTTAGCTTGTGTTTCTACCCAAAGCGTACTTGCTCGCCCACCACCGCCAGTTCCTCGCCCTCACGACGCATCTGCTCGGAGTGATGGATCCTCTCCAATCCATCCTCGCAAAATCCGCGTACTTGGAGGATCACAGTCACCAACGCGCGCAGTCTCGCGCTCAAACGCCCGCCCCAAACGGGGCAACTCCGAAACCACATATCAGCGGTGCGCTCAAATTCGTCATCGGCGAAGAGCATCGCGCGCAAGCTCTGGCCGCTGCAGAAGTGTGGAAGCAACGATTCGCTGAGGAAGCAAAGTGGAAAAACGTTGTGGCCAAAATCAACAGTTTCGCCAAAGAAGACCCTCTACGAGAGCACCATGTTGCGCGACGCCAAACACGTTCGAGCGACCAGCCATGGCTCAATGCTCCCTCCGATACTGATCACAAAGAAAGAACCACCAATGTGATAAGTCAAGACGACATTGAGGCGGACGAACGCACACCACGCGTCCTCGGCGACCTAGTATCATTAAAACAAAAAAGCAGGCCCAAAAACATACAAAACAATCCCCACACCCCAACCTTCGTCCCCCCACCCTTCCGCTCCCCCTTCTCCCCAGGCGGCTTCTGGGAATCCCTAGCCCCCACTACACCCACACCCACCGCCCATGGACTCGCCATCCCCCTCACCGCTATCCCCCACCCACCCATCTACAGCACCACGCTACCAACCTCCCCATCCGCCCTCTCAGCCTACGAAACCGTAAAACGTGAAATTGCCGACACAGCCCTCCGCATGTGCGCCAGCCGTCTAAGCATCCACAACCTCTTCACCAACCAAATCGGCCTAAAAGCCAACATGGTGCGTATCAAAGACGAACTTCACGCCGCAGAAGCCGTGCTCGCGTACCGCCGCCTCAATCTCAAAGAATACATTGACGCTGAGTTACCCGCGAAACTCGACGCGCTGGCCGACGAGGGGGCAAATCTAGTGCGGCGGAATTGTATACCTAGCGTTGAAGTGTTGAAGGAGGGTGTGGAGTCGTGGTTGCAGATTCAGGATGGGAGTTTGGAGTTTAGAACTATTTTGGATGTACAGCGTGAGGGGTTGGTGCGGCATGCGAAGAGCATTATGGGCAAGGAGTTGTTGGGCGTTTGTGGGAAGGTGTTGGAGATTGTGTGGGCTACGAGGATTCTAGAAGATAAAGAACTTGAGGTGGGGGGCAGGGGGGACGAGGAGAGTAGGGGCAGTGATGAGGATGTTGGGTATGAGTATGGGAATTTCATGCTAGATTTGAGAAAGGGGGTAGATGGGTGGGTCGTTGGTGATGCGGTGACGGTGGGGGAGGAGAGGTGTATGAGGAGTTTGACGGTGTCTGATCGAGATGAGACGAGGGGTCAGATATCGAATACCCTACCCTTTCGCACCAACGACTACAACACCAACCCCAGCCACAACCCCAACGATACACCACCAAACCTCCCCCGCAAACCCAACGCCCGCCCCTTTCCCCCTAAACTCAAAATCTGCACTTCAAATCTATCTACCTCCTCCCAAGTCTCCCCCTTAGAACGCGGTCTCCGCCGCCAAGGACCCAGTTTCACAGATTTAGCGACTTGGGCGAATGAATTGAGGGGTATGGAAATGCAATCTCGTTCGCGTTCACGTCCGCGGTTGGGAGTGCGTGGACGTGGACATGGGCGGGAGGGGAAGCCAGAGGGTGTTACACGTTCGCCATCTATGTCTTCGGGTGAGACGGGGCGGGTACGATATATGTCTGAGGAATCGACATCACAGACTTCGCTTGCCAGTACCGTTGGTATCCGCACAGCTATTACCACTACTACCGATGCACACCGACATTGCAGAAACAAGAGTAGTACAAGTCCCATGCCTTCATCTCGGTTTTCAGCGTCTTCTTCATCTTCAGCCTCGGATTATAACGAGCACGATGGCGATAGCATTGACGACAGCAAGGACGAAGTCGAGACCGGTTATTCCATCAACAATCACGGCTCTCAGCACGATAATGACAACGATGACTGGGCTACTTTACTACGAAAAATGGAAGATAGAGAAGATCACAGACGTTTAGAGGAACGGGAGTTATTTGGTGCGGCGGTGAGGGGTCGGAGTCGTGGGGGTTAGAGAAAGCTTCTTCTCTCTCTCTATTTTTCTTGAGGAATGAAAATCGGGCTCTGTTTTGGGGGACGATGGTAAGATTGGAATTGGGGATAAGTTGGGTTGGGTTGGGTAGAAGTGACCGTATGCAGATCCTGTTGTTTTACTTTGCTTGGTCTTTGCAGAGGAGATTGGGATAGGGATAGGAATACTTGGTGTCTGTTTTTTCAATGTTGAAAATGGAAAATTTGGATAAGAATTTTGAACTTGTCCATTTGACTCTATTCGTACGCCCTTCGCTGACCCATTTACGCGCGATGCGTGAGCACTGAAACAGTAAAGATAGGCTTGACATTAGACATTCCACATCGACCCAGACCACACGAATATCAAAGCAAGGGTATACCTCCACCGCCCACTGCCCTCCGTATATACGTCTTCAATCAACTTACACAGCAAACGTAGCAGTCCCGCAACGCGTCCCTAAACGCCACATGATATCAGTACACACAACACAGTCATAAGATAGCAAGATGAGATAAATGCGGCGTTCTACATGACAACGCACTTCTCTCGTTCCTCATTTCCATTCATCGCTGCACCTGCACTTTGCCTTCTCCCAGTTCGATTCGGAACCTGATTGATCAACGGCTGCGGCATACGTCCTGAATGTCGTCTTCCACCCGCACTCGACTGTGGCGGCGGCAGTCCCGCGCCAGTGCTCTGGTACGCACTACCTTGCGGCGCGAATGGTGCTTGAGCACTCGCAGGATGGCCTGGCGGTGGGTTATACCGTGGTGTAGTAGACGCTTCTTCATAAGTCGGAGGCGGCGCCGCTTCTCCGGCTGGACGATGTGTAGTGACATTGTTGCGGCGAGGCGGAATGACCGGTGCCTGTTCGCCGCGGGAGGTGCGACGATTACCGCCGTTATTTATGCGAGGGGAGGATTGCGCTGCTATCGCGCTGACGGAGGCTTGGTTGTCGCGTTCGCGTTGTTCGGTTTCGCGGCGTTCCCGGTCTTCCTCCTCCTCTTGAAGTTGGAGGGCTAGCGCAAGGTCGTGGTCCTCTTGCTCGGCTCTGCTGAGCCCTTCTGGCGAGGTTATCTCGGTGTTCTGGGATACCGAGTGCATTACACCCTGTTCTTGGACGGGGCGTCGAGTTGGAACGGTAGTCCAACCCTGGTTGTCATTTGTACTAGAGATGTTCTGGGTTTGCTGCTGCTGTCCTGCGGATGTGCCGCTGTTGTCTACGGAGCGGAAGTCTCCTGAGAAGAGCTGGCTGCCTTGACCGTTGACGTCGATGAGTGACTCCCAAACAATCTCGTCATGTGTGGAGTATCCCTGGTCAGTTACCAAAGTAACAAGCTGATCAGTGCGAGGGTCCTTAATCAGAGTAGAGAAGTGATCGTTCCTGAACAATATGGCGACTTGACCTCGTTCAAGGTTATCCCGGATAACTCTCAACCCATGATCCGTCAGCTGAGTGGGCCAACGGCTGAGGAACTCCTTGATCGCGTGGATATCGGTGAACATCTGCTGTTCCTCTTCACTTAGCGCCTCGCCAGATTGCAACTTTGCATCAAGTTCCTCTTCCTGAAACTGCACGTATTGCGAAGTCTCATACGATTTGGCAACTCTATCAAACGCAGCGTAAGCCTCGGTGCCTACCTCTGGCAACCACCCGTGCATGAGAGGGATATCAAATGTGCGGTATAGCTTCATATCCTGAGTATTCTCAAAACCACCCGCTCTGTTAGTGAGTGTTATAGACCCGCTGACGTCGCTCGAATCAGGAACGAACAACGGGTTGACGTTCAAACCAGTGTGTAGAGCGAGTAAAAACTTGTACAGCTCACTGACGTCTGGCAATGTCTGTGCAGCATTACCTCGTCGACCTGACATCAGCTCATCAAAGACTGCGTCGAGCAATAAGCCAAGACTGACAGTCTCGCGGGTGCGTAACGTCTCGATCAGCGCGGTTTCGACACCCGGTGGTGTTGATAGCACCAGCGCATTGACCAAAGCGAGCAGTGGACACGGCCCGTTCAGGTTTTGTGTGAGGATAGGTGAAGTGCGGATACCCTGTTTGTTGTAGTCGTGCCATCGAATGTGCTTGATCTGGTAGTGTTCCTTCCTTTGCCTGTTCATCGCAGCTTCGGGCGATTCAGGACCAGGCGCGGTCGAAGAGCTAGCTCCCGTATCAATTGGTCGCGGTGGCATAGTAGGTGGGTGTTCCTCATGCGACCTCCTAGGTGGCAATGCCGGTGGGTGTTCCTCTGCATGCGGGACTGCTGCTTGGGGAACATTCACTGGAGGCTGTGCTTCTACATACGGTGGCGATGCTTGATGTCCCTCTGTGTACGACGGATTGGGTCCTGTTAAGGGTTGAACATGTGGTGGAGCTTGTTCAAAACGATGAGGCTCCTCCTCGCGATGTCGCATTTGTTCTGCCCTTGCTGCAGTATTTTGGGCTGTGCTCGACTCACTTTGCATGTGCTGTCGTTCGTTTTGGCCCCAGCCTTGCTGCTCTGGCCACATCATTTGATGTTGCTGATGCGTCGCATAGGCAGGAAGGTTTGACACTGTCGCTGCGGGTTTGGACGAGGGGATCTCTGTGTCGGGTGCCCATGGGTTGGCGGCGAACGAGTCCTTGGGCTGCGCAGACTGGGGGGTGGCCGAGTTGACTGCAATAAGCGGTGGCTGATCAGGCGACGCGGAGCTGTGTGCTGGGGGTACATGACTATCGACATGGAGATTTTGCATAGCCTGGGTTGGTACAACAGGCGTCTGGTATGCTGGCAATTCGACAGGTGAAGCGCCTTTCTGAACGTGGTTTTGCGGGGTCCCCCATATGGCCTCGCTGCTCTCACCGCCCCAATTGCTCTGGCCTGTTGTTTGGATTTTGAGGTAGGGGTTGTTCGTCTGTAGTGGTATCGAGCCGTTCGACTGCTCTGAGACGGTGCTCATGGCACCAAAGGAAGCGGAACTTGCACCCGTGGGCATGGGCGAGATGTTGTCCATGGATCGTCTGATGGGTATTCCAGTAGGCGGGCCTACCCTCAAGGCATCTGGGAGGGTGTTCTTATCGGCAGGTGCGGGTGAGGGAACCTTCCCGCCAGCGGGCCTCAGTGCATTCGGCACATCGCGTGGGTTCACCTCCTCAAAGTCGTCTTCGTCTGATGACCGGCCCCACTCGTCTTCACTAAAATCCGAGTCGACGTCCAGCTTGTCTGGCGACGTCTTGGCGCCATCTGGTGGCTTGAGGTGGAACGCTGGGGGCGTATTCGCGTGTGGAGTGTGGACGGCATTGGCGGCAGGTGGAGGTGTCAAGGGCAGCGCAGGTAGATGCTCTTCGGAGGGAGTGGTAGGGTATGGAGGTTGAGCTTTGGAGAGGGGTGCGGGCACGATGCGGTCTGGTGCTTCAGGCTTTCGGAGCACCATGGTGTGTGATGTGCTGCCGCAGTCGCCTGCAGTTGTGTGGTGAGAGAATAAGCAGGCCTCAGCCACTTGGCAGTGTATCGCTGTGGAGAAGCTTGGCTACGAAGAATATGGAGAGAATAGCGGGAGGACGGTGGAGGTGAAGTCGGAGTGCGCTGCAGTCGAGGAAGGAAGGGCACGAGGGGAGGGTGGCGTAGTATAGGATCTGTTTATGGGCATACGCGGCGACGGTGAGTGAGATGCGGAAGTCGCGAGCAAGCAGCGATGACGACGCCGGGCCGTGGCTGTGGCTGTGCTGGCGTGGCGTATGCACGGCCGGCGATGTGTGGGGAAGCTCCGGAATTTTTATGCGACGCGACTCTGCATGTGATTGCGATTGACTGCGCCTGTGCCTTTCACCCTTCTGCCTGTCGCAACCATTTCCGCATCCGGACCGTGTAGTCATAGTAGTAGGAAGAGTAGTCGCACATGGCTCGATAACCACTCTCACCGACGGAGCCATGCACTCGTACATTCGCCCCAGCACGCACGTTGCGCTGCGCCTCCCCTCAGGCCTCCTCAAGATCATCGAGATCACCCCGAATACGTACGTCGCATAGCCGGAGTGAGCCCTCCATGTCCAATTGCCTGCGACTGAGCAAAACTCTAATGGAGATACAGTACAATCAATCTTGGAAAATTCGGCACCTTCAACTCAAATCTCCTGCTCGGACGACCCTACTACTTCACCTACGAACTGCTCGACAAGGACGATGGCAAATCCAAGACCGAGCTGCGCGTAGTACCAGCCGCTGAACTCCACGCCGAAGCGCTGGGTGACGACTATGCGCCGGCTACCGAGGCCAACGAGGCCACCGAAGCCACTGCGGAGCGCGCCTCAGGCTTCGACATTGTTGGCGAAGATGGTCAAGTGATTATGCGGAACAACCGTCTGACAATCGACGACGGGTCCCGGCAAGCGTTATCTATGGCCGAGATTGAAGAGCTCAAGAAGGCTGGCGCAGGATCTGGCAAGGATATCATCGCAAAGATCATGGCGTCGCATAACGCTATTGACGAGAAGACATCCTTTTCTCTTGCCAAATATACCTTACGCAAGTCGCGGAAATACCTCAAGCGATTCACAGCGCTGCCACTGGATATTGGTGTGCTCACCGAGTATGTCCTTGAAAAAGAGGCCTACAAGATCATGGAGCTGAGAGAAGACTTGCTGGGGTTGATCTGCAGTTGGGCAAACATCCACTCTGGAGAGTCGAGTCGAGTGTTGAAGGCAGAAGACGGTGTCAGTCAGGTTGGGGGTGGAAGGTGGCTGGTGGTAGACGATACAGGTGGTCTGCTGACAGCAGCACTTGCAGAGAAGATGGGCTTACTATATACGGAGGAAGAAAATGACGACTCAGAAAGCGAAGAGGATGATCTAGCCCTGCAAGATCAGAACGGCACAACAGAAACACCCACTGTCCCCGCCCCAATCGATACAGACACCGCCATGCCAGACGCAGACACCGACGCTCCCACTACCAATTCTACGAACCCAGCCACCACAATCACCTCAGAACAGCCCACCCGCCCTCGCAAACCCATCCGCCCACACGTCCCCCAAATGTCCGCAACGACGAATACCCTCACCGTCCTACACCCCAACAACCAACCCAACCTCTCCTTCCTCAAGTACTTCGGCTACGACTACGGCGCCCCCGCTGTCTCTCACCCCCTGTACAAACACCTCAAATCGCTCTCCTGGCTCTCACTCCTCCATCCAGAAGACGATCCCACCTACGACGAACCCGAACTCATCCCCGATGAAGTCATCGCGACAATGAAATCCAGTAAACGCGGTAACTATTACAAAAAGCGGCGACGATGGGAGCGCGTAAAAACCGTAGTCGACGAAACAAGACAAGGTGGGTTTGACGGCTTAGTTGTAGCAACCACCATGGACGTCAGGGGCGTTTTGAAGGAATTAGTCCCACTTGTGAGAGGCGGCGGGAAAATCGTAGTCTACAATCCCAGCGTCGAACCCCTCGTCGAACTCTGCGACTATTATTCCAAAGACCGACGCGCGGCTTTCCTGGCGAGAGAATTCGGATCGCCTCAGGAGAAACAGCGAAACGGCAAACGCTCCAAATTCGAGAACGAAGAAGACGACGAGACTGCAACGGAGACTGGCAATGAAGAAGAGGATTTCCCGCTTAATCCTACATTACTACTTGCGCCTATGCTGCAGACGGCGCGCGCGAGACAGTGGCAGGTTCTTCCGGGTCGAACGCATCCCATGATGACGAGTAGAGGTGGAGCAGAGGGATATCTATTTACTGCGACGAGGGTTCTTCCCGTTGAGGGGAGGGTGGAGGCGCGTGGACATTATGGGAAGAAGAAGAGGAAGGTCGAGGTTGATGGTGGCGCGGGAGTGTAGATTTCTCGGAATCTGAACGTCGTCTAGTAGATACAAGATGATGCATTTCACTAGATGATGAGACGTGTCGCAATATTGGAGAGTCTCCCCAACATCCGTAGTCAGGGTCTGATCTACGGTTAAAATCGAACTACATAATAACGCAACGCCTGGATGCCTACATGAATCGATTGTTCGCTCAACGTCCCATGAATACCTTCACTTGCTCATATCCAGCATGCTCTGTAGCTCATTGCAAGTAATTATATCTTAGCTACCCGTTTCACTTTAAGACTTCAACAACTATTCATCCCCATCTCTCTGTTTCGCAACTAAAGTCCATGTTATGTTCACCATATCGTGTCTTTACTTCAGCACTGCAATTTCCCAAGTGTGTACAAAGTAAGTGGGCGGCTTTGCAAATCTTTGGGCATCTGGTTAGGTGTGTGGACATGCGAGCACTAAGCTGCTGGTAGCCTTGTGATGTTAAGTGTTGGATGATGCATTTGTTTATTTTTATTTTAGCATGTGTGAAAGAGAAATGTGGATTGCAGATAATTTACTGAAGCTTTTGAAGCTATCGATCTAAAGAATTGCCAAGTTCCCTGTTCGCTTTCCAAGTATGAAGATTGGTCGCAGTCTACTATTGGTGTTGTCATTTTAGTAGCGGTGTAATGTGTCAAATGTAAGGAAATTTGATTTGGAAACGGAGATACGGTCATCTGATGAAGACCCATTTGATAGGGAACCCCATTCTCACGGTAGATACGACCACCCCTTTTCTATGGCCTATTGCTTGCGAATAGATATCACATCACCTCATAAATTGACATCATTGCTAGAGAATGTAGACTAGTTTTGAATCCTCGAAGAGCTCTGGCGGAGTGCGTCTACCTTTTGGTTCTACAACCTGAACGCTTGCAAACCAAGCCTGTTGGCGAATTATCAACATCCACCAGTCATCTTCATAGGAGGGAGCACCCTCGGGTTTGTAGCCATGATACTTTGCCCATTCTTCCACTAGTTTCGGGATGTTGTTGAGATAGATGTATGCACGCTCGTAGAATATAGGATCTCCCTCCGCTACTAGATCCGGTAAGTGTACAGCCTGTCGTCCTAAACGGATGTTTTCTTCGGCTTCTTCGAGCGAATGAACGTTCATTCTAATGTTAGGAGGCTACAATATCAAGGTACCGGTGTACCGAGAATTGCTTTTTCACTCAATCCAGTAGTTTGTCGTTTCATCGAATATGTTTTTGATCAGGACCTCAAATTCGGATACTTTGCCCAAAGTTCCACGGGTGTGTTCGCAATCAGGCCATCGCCTTGGGGGCAATGTATCTTTCCATTGATCGTAAAAGTGGAGAACTCGTTTTTTTACTCCCGTGACATTACATCTCTGTCGCCCCAGGTAATTTGCCCACACGGCTAGTGCTTCGTTCCTTACTCCCATAGGAGTCAATGCAATCGGCAATGGATTATCTACGGCGTACGATAAGCCAAGAGGAAGCCAAGGTAATACGAGTCCAAGAATGTCTGCAAACCCGGGGAGTCTCTGTGCTACATCTTGATGGCATAGACTCTTCGATAGGATGTCCAGTTCCTCAACCCCAAGTTCTAGCATATGGAAGATCTGGTGCATTTGATCCATCTCTGATACTCCGAATGATCTGACCTTCAAATTCAGATATGGGTCGCGAAACGATGGCGAGTAAACAGGTAGGTAGCCACAGGTCATCTTAGACTTCAATTAGTCATCGTATAGCTTGCGGCGGTGGACGTACTAAGTCTGAAATTCTGGATGCAATCCGAAATTCGGGCATGTATTCCCAACTCACTGGAGGGAATAGAGATCCATCTGTACTGTATTCTACAACAATTCCCAGACCCCTCACGTGGGATGTGGTGAAGCTGCGACCGAACCCACTGGCCCGCATTATACCTTTGTGTAAATCGGTATCTGAGAAGACCATTCCCATCCGATGCGCCATTAGCACGAGGCACCCGACAGTGGTACTAGCAATAGGACGGACGATCTCAGGTGGCATGAAATCCCAGGACCGCGTCTTCCGTGAAATACAGATTGCGTGAATCTGCTGTTCCGGATGGTCCACCTGACCAGGGTGTGATACAAAGTGGAACGCCGAAAAGATACCAGCGTGCAAATCATGTATGTTGTCTAGCAAGGACCTCCAAGCTACAGCATCATCTGTTGAATGAGACTTCTGTCTTCTGGGAAAGATGAGGCAGCTTCGGGCTGGTTCATTTGCCGGGGGTTTCGGATACGGGCCGTAATCCTGCCTTTCTGGTGAAGAAAAGGTGCCAGCACGGGATAGCTCGGTACCAAGGGGTACTGCAGGAACATTTGCAGCTACAAGCATTTGCGACTTTTTCTGAAATATAGTCCATGGAACTGCAACCCTGCTTTGGAAAGGATCTTTGAAAAAGGATCCTGAAACTGTTCCAGTGTCGCTTCGTTCTTCGCCATAGTAGGCCATCTCGAAGTGGGGCGTGGTCACCAAGACTTCAAATCGCATCGATCTCCTTTCTGAACATCAGTGAGAGCTCTGCATTCCCGTGATCAGCTCAGAAAATCCGGTACTACCTACCATCGGAAAGGTCGGCGTACGAAACGAGACCATTCGCCAAGAATGGAGTATTGACATCTTCGATGACCGTCGGCAGTGGAGAACAACTGCGACACAAATTGGCCACATGAAATAAGAAAGGCTGATAAGGCAATAAACAGGGCCACAACAGCTATGTCCACTTCGTTGATAGCCATTCAAAGATGGGGGCTGTGAAGAGAAAAAGATGAGTGGAATAATAGAGGAGAAAGCACGACCATGTCCATGGACTACCTTCAAATGACTCTGTATAGACTTTCACAAGTAGAACCCTTATTCCAAGGCTTTATGCGGTGTATGTTCGATGCTCAGTGGTGAATTGTCCTCGATGTAACGGTCCGCATAGTCAGACTCTTCCATATAGGCAGGTGTTACATACCACCGCTCACAACACGACGCACGCATCGCGAATCATTTCGAATCTTCTCACATCCTTAATTTCCTAGCCTCACACATGTGCGCTGTTGTGTTGACCACTCCAACCAGCGTGCGACCCCTGACAGGCCTCTCGCACCGTGATTAGTGTGCCGAGCTCAAGTCGAAGACAACAGTCGCATATCTGAGTCGCACATACGTAATGCGCGTAACTCTGTTTTTCGATTGCTTGATAATGTCAATCTGATTGTGATGGCAATGCTTGCTATTGGGATGTTTGAGTGATGCGGACCACAAGCGCCTCGATGGTCAAAATCCTTAGCGGCGTGCTAAATTGGTAACGTTAGGCCCTTTGCAGCGTTTTACTAGCAATTTCTCTATCAAAGGTAGATATAACATCGCCTGCCCGCCTTGATTTTGGACAGGATATAATTCTTGTCTTTTCATGGGAACACAGAAGATTTTGCGTGGTGGAACATTGTCCAATTGGTAGGTCTGTACGGCGTTTACTGATCTTGGTTGTGGCAGTGACTACGCCAATGCGACCTCACGGCAAGTCCGGGTGTTATGATGAAAAGCCATCGTGCCGTAACTCCGCTTTAAGGCGACATTAGCTGAGGCATCCTGATAGACTTGACCTACCTGTCCGTTACAACGATTGGAGGCAGTACCGAATTCTCCAAATTTGTTGAGATCATATAGTGTAAAATTTGCCGGTCATCCATCATCGCACCAGTGGTTTAGTGGTAAAATCTGAGCTTCCCATGCTCAGGCCACGGGTTCGATTCCCGTCTGGTGCAACATGAGACGATTCATTTTTGCTGTCCATACGTTCGTTCATACATTGATGGACGGACAGTTAACCAAGTAAGCAAAGGTGTAGTAGAAGACCTTTTTTTGGTCCCCGAGACAGTTGGCATACCTGAAGACAGCTATACATCAAACTTCCAGCTAGATATAGAGACAAGCTCAACCACTGTCAATTAGCACTGTTCGACATATTGTACATGTACTTGTATAGCGCCAGACTGTGGGGTGCAGTAATGTCGGGCTCCGTGCGTCATCGCATCTCGAACCTGAACCTGGCCTCGAACTCCCGCAACCCAAACACACTGACTGCAGCGCATACCTCCCACCCACCCAGCATGGCCACCAAGATAGAAAAGACACTGCAGCGACAACGAGAAAAGTAGCACATCCTCACATACTCGTTGCGCCTCCACTAAGCCCTCCCGCAGAATCGCAGAAGGGCAATACTACGAAGCCCACCAACAACTCCGCGTCGTCGCCTCACGCTACACAAAAGCCCAGGATTGGCCCAACGCAACCGCCATCCTATACGAAGGCGCGCAGTCCCTCCTACAAGCCGGCCAAGGCGGTTCCGGCGGCGACCTGTGCACATTCCTCCTCGATGTGTACAATAAGGGCGAGATCAAGCCAGATGCGAATAGTAAAGGGAAGCTATTGAGCCTACTGCGCGCATTTCCCAAAGATGAGCCGACGAAGAAGAAATTTGTGGGCGAAATGATAGCATGGAGTAGCAAGTTTGGAGAGTTTCCAGCAGGCGATCCGGAGATTCATCATGTTGCTGGGAGTTTGTTCGCTGAGGGTACGTTCTCCCCAATCCACATACAACACCTTACTCAAGGCGATAAATGCTCACTTAGTATCTTCACAGACCTCGAACCCTACGACGCAGAACGTCACCTCCTCCTCGGCACCCAAGACTCCCCCTCCACCCTCTCCTCAATAGAATACTCCTGGTACGAAGCCGACGACTCACACACCGCACCCCTCTACTGCGCTCGCGGCGTCCTCCCCTACCTCCTCACCGGCAACCTGCGCGCCGCAAACAAATTCTTCCTCCTCTTCACTTCGCAACTAGCGAAGAAGCCCAGTCTCAGCACGCAAACCGTATCGTCCAATTCGACAGAACTCCGCGTATACCCCTCATTACCGCTACTGAACTTTCTGGGTTTGTTGTTGTTGAGTGTGGAGAGGGGCGACCCGAGTCTATATAGGCAGTTGAAGAGCCATTATGCGCAGGATTTGAAGGATGTGAATTGGACGGAGGCGTTGGATCAGATTGGTGAGATGTACTTTGGGATCAAGATACCGAGGCAGGGAAACCCCATGTTTGATATGCTGGGTAGTATGTTTGGTGGTGGTATGGGTGGAGCAGGCAATGGCGGCGCGGCGAAGAAGAGCATTGGTGGGCGAGCGCCTACAGCATCAGGGCTGGATTGAGATGAAGCTAAGGCAATGATACGATGAGTGAACGGCATAAGTATGTATATGCAAGAAGATACCAGTGTACAAATCAATGAACATATGGAGCAAGGTTGACGATGTATTGAGCATTTCATTTTTGATGCTTCTGTCTACACGAATCTGACCTATGAAGCTTGAGCGTACGTATATAACTTTCACTGCTCATTCTCAGATATTTCTCAAGCGGGGACAGTCTTCTCCCTGAAGTACACACCGTACTTCTCCTCGAGTGTCTTCATCAGCGGCTTGCAGATCTCCGGGCTCATGGGAGCTAGGATACCCTTCTCGCTCAGGGTACCGTCAAGTACTTGCTGCACAGCGATCGCGCAAGGCACACCGACAAGCTTGGCCATGGCAGAGTAGCCCTTGGGGTCACCGTACTCGGCAAGTGTTGATGTTCGGATGACCCTGCTGCCATCCTTGTTTTCAATCTCGAACTTGTGCTGCAGCATAAGGAAATCGCGCTCGCCCTCCTCGTATTGCATCTTCTTCTCGAGCGTCGCGCAGAGAGTGTCGAGAGGGTTGCCGCGGGGGATGATCTCCTCGTCAGAAAGGAGACCGATCCATCGCAGACCGGTGATGATGCGCTCCTTCTCCTCGGTGCTGGCGAACTTTGTCCTTGAGCTGATGGCCCAAATGATGTCCTCATCCTTGCTGCTGGTAGCACCGATGACCTTGGCAGTCGCATCCCTCCATGAGCTCTTGGAGCCTTCTTTAAGGAAGTCCTTAGGGTCCTCAGACAGGAAGCCAATGTCGACAAGGGCCTTGATGTACTCAGGGAACCCCTGGTAGCGGAGAGTACCACGGATGATAGTCTGAGCTTCGGGGATGTTGTAGCGCTCCTTGTAAGGTGTTGAGTCGCGGTTGGGGTATGCGACAAATGCGTAACCAGGGTAAATGAAGTATGGCTTGGCCTCGGCCATGAGTTCGGGGCCTTCGACCTCCTTGATCTTGCCGTCCTCGTAGTACTTGGCCTGGTTCCTCAGAGCCAGAAGTACACCACGGGAACTCCATGAGAATTTGTAGCCGAGCGGGTTGTCTGAGTTTTCGGGGGCTGGGAGACCACCGCAGAAGGACTTGAATGACAGAATCTTGCCACCAGCCTTGTGTACCTCGTCGATTGTAAGAACAGCGGAAAGATGGTCAACACCAGGGTCAACTCCGATCTCATTCATGACGGTGATGCCAGCTGCCTTGGCCTCAGCATCCAGCTCCATCATCGCGGGCGAGACATATGAGGTTGTGACGACATTCTTCTTCTTGCGGATCGCAGACTTAATGACGGTCGCGTGGTATGTGTAAGGAATCAAGCTGATAACGACATCGACCTTAGCGACCTCAGCATCGAGAGCCTCGGAGTCGTTGACATCAAGCTACGAGAAGTCAGCATAGCCCACGCAGGTTGGATGGAAATGCGCACGCTGATAGTAGAGGTGTTGGGAATGCCCTTGGCCAATGCCTGGGCCTTCTCAAGCGTCCTGCAGGCAACTGTGACTTTGACACCAGACTTTGCAAGAACATCCACGGTTGGGCGCGTACTGCTTCTATCAGTATGCGAAGACTACCGGTATTGTAAAGTGACCTACACGAAGCCAGCGCCGAGTAGAAGAGCAGACCTTAGGCTTGGTTAGTTAAGGATATCCTACAGTTCGATAATCCATACACTCACTTTCCACTGTACGTGCCGGTGGTCACACCACTAACGCTGTCCATGACGTTTTGGAATGTGTCTAAAGAGTCAGTGAATGTCATGTATACCAATTGTCCATCAACGTACTTGTAAGAGCCTCCATGTTGGTGTGAAATTGAGATTGATCGCGTTGTTCTGAAAAAAGTTGTCAGGGCTATATCTACTGGCGACGAGTCCGATTCGGAATACTCAGATTCTGGCGGGGTTACTCCGTCATCGCTCCGCCACCTTCTCGGAGAGGAAAGTGGGGCGAAATATGCAGCAAGTTTCGGGCCGTCAAGCACCCCGGGTTTAGCGCCCAAAGCATCTTAGCACGTGCATCCCCGACTTGACAGGTGCCGTATCAAGGCTACGATTGCTGTTCGTAACTTCATTTACATCGCAGTGCAAAATCTACCAAAGGCTCATCAAGGACGTGTGGAACTCTGAGTGTCATTTGGGATCCTCGCCCTCTTATAGCAACCGCCCTAGCCGGACGGCTTGATTAGGCATCAATATCAACATGCCTTCAGCCATAGATCCTGAAGATGACCTATGGGTAGCCATCAAACAAGTATGGAATCATGCTGACATTGCATTGGTACTCGCGTTCTTACAAGTTTTAGATCTCCCAGTCATCCATGGGCTCAGACTACATCGACCAGCTCATCCCGATTATGAAAGATGCGCGCTATTCGAACCAACTTCAATATACTTTCGATCGGTATGCCAATGATCGAGAATCTGAAATCGAGCGAATATGCAATGCAAACCACCAGGACTTTGTCAGCTCGGTTGACTCTATGCTCAGGATCCGCGACCAGACAGTCCAAATGAGCGGTGAGATTCTACAACTGAACGAAGCCATCCAGGAGAGTATCGAGAAGCTCGCAGAGCAAAAGAAAGCACTGGTTGACTCACGCGGTGTGCGCCAAAATATCAACGAGGCCACAACAGCGCTGAATGCGTGTTTGAACGTCTTACGTATCGCAAATCAAGTCCAGGATATGCTGCGGGAGAAGAACTACTATGCGGCACTCCGAGCCCTGGACGAGCTTCAGACCATTCATCTAAAAGAGATCAATCGATTCAAGATCGCCAATTTAATCGAGAAGTCGATTCCACAGACCCAGGAGCAAATCAGGGAGGCCGTGAAGAACGATTTGAGTACTTGGCTCTATCGTATTCGGGAGTCGGCGCAATTCTTGGGCGAGGTGTCTTTCTATTACACTGATGTGCGTAGAACGCGAAATCAGGAGCGCGCCGAGACAGATCCCCGGTTCTCCAAGTTCAAATTGAATTCTGCGATCGAGCTTGTTGCGGATGAAACGGATGAATTTGACGTTTTAAACAACGAGGAAGCTGGAAACGAGACCGACTTCTCGCCATTGTTCGAAGCGATGCACATCAACGAGACGCTAGGCAAAAGCGAACAATTCAAATCTGAGTACGCCGCGGATCGGAGAACACAAAAAGACTTGATCATTCCCAGCAAATTGAATCTACTGGATGATGAGTGCTCCGATCTGAGCAGCTTACTGGAGAGCATTGCCGGATTTGCAATCATCGAGAAGGCTACCGTTTCCAAGACCGCAGGCCTGCGATCGCAAGCTGATGTATGTAGCATGTTTTCAGCCATCAAAATCAATACTAACATACGCGTAGGTAGACGAACTCTGGGACTCTATGTGTCAGAGCGCGATTAAACTCATTACAAGCCAACTCCATACCGTTGAAAATGACGAGCTGCTATTGAAGATTAAGGGTCGAATAGCTCTCTTCATGTTGACCATGGAGGTGCGTTACGTTCTCCTGGGTCCCATTTTCAATTACTAACGATATATACAGAAATGGGGCTACTCCGTCTCAGCTATGAACGACCTTCTCCTTACACTCTTCTCCAAGTACTCAGAGCTTCTCAAACAGCGCTTCAGCGAAGACTTCCTTGAGATTGTCCAGACAGATGACTATATGCCGATGCCCATCAACAGCCACGAAGAGTATGACAAGGTAGTCTCGGTCAGCTGGTACTCACCGGAAAAGACACGAGACGAACTCACCTTCCCTTGTGTGCTTCCCTTTTCGCAAATGTATCCACTCTGCTGCATCGACATTCGCAACTTCCTCAACCAGATCTACCTGTTCTCCGACGACTATTTCCAAAAATCCACCATCATCGACGAGACTCTACGCACCGCTCTCGACGATCTTCTCTGCCAGAGAGTCTGCCAGTCACTCATCGACCGCCTCTCCTCCCAGTACCCCGGCCAGATCGTCCAAATCCTCACCAACCTCGAACACTTCGAAACCGCCTGCGTGGAGCTACAAGACCTCCTCTTCCAAGCGCGCTCCTCTCCCTCAGCAACCGGTCCCATTGTCCTAACTGCAACCGACAAATTCGCGAAAGCCAAACAACAAGCCTCAAACCGCGTCTTCGAGCTCGTAAACAGCAAGATCGACGACCTCATCGAGACGGCAGAGTATGATTGGATGGCCACCAAGCCCGAACCTGAACCTAGCACGTACATGCTCGAGCTCACGCGGTATCTGAGTAACATCATGTCTTCTGTTCTCCTTGCGCTGCCAACTGAGATCAAGGAATTCATATACTTTGATGCGCTGTCCCACGCCTCGAGTGCGATTCTCGATCTCCCATTGTCAGAACACGTTAAGCGCGTTACACCTGCTGCCGTCGCCACATTGGCGAATGACACGAGTTTCCTGAGCAATTTCGTAGAGTCGCTGAATAATCCGATTCTAATGGAGAATTTGGACGAGCTGACGCAGACGGTGGCGCTCATGGGCAGTGATAATAGTGAGGAGTTCTTCGATATTGCGCAGAGGAATAGGAAGTATGGTAAAGTGGATCAACTGAAGGGCGCGATTTTGTTGGAGAAGGTGCAGGAGGGTGCTCAAGTGGCGGCGCAGAGTCCCACTAAGCCGGCTGCGAGTGAGAGATTTGGTACTCTGGGGAGTAGGTTTGGTATTCGATAGACGTGATAGTGCAGTTATCACGGCAACATCTTCAATCTTATACAGTAATCAGGAGGCTCTCAAAGTTTTCAATGGTCATGATCATCGTATTTCAACGCCGCATGGCCACCACATCGGGCAGACTGGTATCACAAAATTCTATCTTACATCACCCTGCTACTCCCCACCTTACTCTTCCTCCTTTTCCTCCTCCTCCTCATCCCCCCTCTCAACAACAACACCCTCATCCCAGTCCCCCTCCCCATCCAACACCCCACCAAACTCCTCCGCCAAAGCCAATTCGTCACTGGCGCTCAAAACGCCTTGCACGTCTCCCGACGCAATCTCTTCGTACACGGCCGTGATGCCGGTGATGCGGCAAACACGCGCGACACTCGCCATCATCACCAACCCCAACATGGCGAACGGGCCCACAGAGATGAGCTGGCTGAACTGGCTTCACACCACAGTGTCAGCGAAACTTTCCTCCATTCACTATACTAGCTTCAAGTATGAAGCAAAAAAGGGAGCAGATTGATGACTCACTAGTACCACATATGGATACACCTTCCGTCCCAATAGCGCAGCCGCTCTTCGAGCTTCTCCGCACGCTCGCTCTTCTTGCCGTTGAGTTCATCAAGCAGGAGCTTGATCTGCCTGCGGAAAGCATGCAGGCTCTTCCACCAGAGCGAGCGGCGGTGCTGATTGCGGTTGCGGATGAAGATTTTGTTGAGGAGGTCGTGGATGTCGTGGAGCATGGCCTTGTCATGCGGGGTGGAGGCGAGGAGGGTGGTGGCGGTAATGAGGGGGGTGGCGGAGGGCATAGTGAAGTGGTGGGAGAGGGAGGTGGAGGGGAGAGTTTGGACGGCCATTGTTGAGGCGGTTTGGTGGAGGTCTTATGGGGGAGAAGCGCTGCGATGAGAGTGCGGTGGCTGCTAGGGTGCGGTTGGGAGGAGAGAGGCGATGTGATGGCCCGTCGGATGCGCGTTGGCGATGATAGAGTGTTAGCTGTGGGCTGCCGGCGCGGAAGACGGAGCGTAGCGTATGTATGTGCGCGTCAAAAAGACGTGTCTTGTGATGTTTACGCAAGTGCCGAAAGTAGACAAGATGCCGTGATAGTGCTGGAGCTGCCGAGTCTTGGTCCGGTGGAATGGATGTGGTTATTGTGGTGGACGACTTTGGAGCTGGTCTCAAGAAAGTCTTCGACTCGACGCGACAAAAGGAGAATTTTAGGCCACGCAAGCAGAATGAAAGTGAAGAGGATGGAAGGTTATTGTGGTGACGTTGGCTGCTGTCTGATCCAACAAGTCCGTTTGTTCGAGGCACCTGGCTCGATGGCTCGCGATTCCTAATCGCAAAGCACAGACAAGATGCTCGCCGCAAGATATCCAGTCAAACGACGAAATGTTTCCAATTTGCCAGCCGCAAGCTAAATCTAGCTACAGTACACGTGCTGTGTTGTTGATGAGGCCACAAGTGTAAAAGTCCGGGATAAATGCGTGGTTCCTGACGATCATTCCATCTAGGTTTATGATGTCCATTAACGCTGGAACGCGATATTAATTGTTCCCTGAAGCGGTGTGGCCTGCAGCACACGCGGACAGTGGTGATACTCTGCTGTTTCTCGCAGATCCAGCAATCCTACTTTGTCGATGTTTTGGGGGGTGTCTGAGGTAAGATGCATGCAGTCTTGTGCGACCTTTTGCAGCCGCAACGGGTCTACTGAAACTTCTCGCGCGAGATCGTGATGTATGAGCGGCGGCTGATCTCTTCGGGGTCGTACAGCCTCAGCCGGGCACGAGGCTCCAGCTATGAAGAATGTAACTATCCAACGTCTGAATTCAGATATTTCTTTCAAGACCTGTCGCGTGCCGTAGGTTTGAGACTAGTGGCGGTCCGTTGGTGGGCCTCGTCAATGTTCGGGAAGATTTGCCCTGCAATTCGTTCACGGCTTACATCGTCTGAATCATGTCCAACGACTGTTCCATTTTGGATGCATGTGATTCTCAGCTGTCGAGGTTTGTAGACTATCGAGTCCAGCAGCGAGCTTGCGTCGGCCTAAGTATGGCCCTCGAAATAACGCGTCGTGGTAGCCTTTCGGAGCCCCTGCATGGAATTGGCAGCACCGCCCAAAGTTACCGGTAGCTGCGGTCTCACGACCACCGACTGCACACTACTCTCAACCACACTACCACTACCGTCACGACAAACCCGCTGACCCTTTCCAGCGAAAGGTAGCGCGGAGCGAGATGACCGATGTACGCACAGAGCCGGGGGTCTCCGTGCACGACCCCAATTCACACGCCTGAACCGGGAGGCGTTTTCCCTACCAACCTCCACCATCGGTAACCCGCGCCCAGCGCGATCAACAAAGTAGCTGAGGAGAGTCCGAAAATGCTGTCCAGCTTCGCGTACAGCTGTAAGGACCCGACTCTCTATGCGTGTCGACTTAGCGGACAGGCTTGACATCCTAAGCAGCTGTTGAACGCCCCCAAATCAAGGCAGACCCGCACGAACTACCAAGGCTGGGAGGAAGATACCTCGAGATGCTTCCCTGGCTTCTCAAGACTGCAGTACAGCGCGCTGAATTGCCTCTAAGCACCGCAGGAACCATCCTCGTCGCACGCTCATGGAGGGTGGAAGAGCAGGCACCCGGCCGAACAACGCATCGCGTATGCCCACCGCCAATGCCTCGAACAGCCCCAAACCATGACACCCTCATCGATTCGCCTATGCATCTACTCCCACAAGCGATAACGCATCTCGAACGTATGCCAACGGACTGTAGTCTGGAGTCTGCATCTTGACAGGCCGGGGAAGACAGTCACGCAGCCACGACCCTGCCACTGACCGCCGCGAATTCCCTAGGAAATCATAATGTGCATGCAGCATACGCACGCAACATAATATGTTGATCGCGGCAAGAAAACCTGCATTGAAGCCCAATGCATCCGAGCAAGCAGACAGCCGGAGCTCTCTGGGTGCTGATTGGCCAGCGTCGTTGCTGACAGCGTTTTGCGTGGTACATTCTCCTTGGACAGGACGCCTGATCGAGGCCACGCACCAGCTCATACAAGACCTTGCTCAAGAGATTCCGCGCGAAGCGTTAGAGTTCAAGACGTACGTTGTACTCGGGAGAACAGTCTCGTAACAACGCCTCGCGAAGTTTTGTCCGAACTTCCATCGAGCAACTAGTTTGCTTGGCTAGTAGAACCTACCATAGAACAAGTTATACTCGAAGAAGATATCTCCGGACGGCCAGAACGAAGACTGAACGACGAGCTATACGTTCTTTTTCGAACGGCTCTGGGGTCGGTTTGGGACATGGTCGCAAACCACCTCGTCTTCCCAATGGCGTACAAAATCCTTCATATCAATGCGAGAGCACGGCAGACCATCAATGTTATCATGCATACTGTCACCAGCAAGAATGAAGACAGCCTCGTTGATGACAACAGTGACGATCATGCTTCTGAGACGCAGCAAAAGATTACTGGATTCGGTTGATTTTGCCAAACCTCAAATCGTCTTACCAAGCTGAGACGAGGAATATAATCTGGGATCCGACAGATAGAAGGATGTCTATCGATCTCGGTCACTGGGTAACCATGCATGTTAATCGTTACGGGCTACTTGAAGCGGCTCAGGGGCTCCGTGTCGGTTGACGCTAAGTGCGGGCTTTCCCCTGCACCCCCCAACTTCCGACGGATTCTCAACTAAGGCAGCCCGTCCTTCAGCTGATCTCTGATATTCTGTTCTCCATGGCCATCGGAATACTCTGGATGATGATGCGTACTCCCAGGATCCAGCCCAGATGGATCCCTTTTCTTTTCGTCTACGTTCTTATCCTCTCAAACGTCACGTTTCCTTGCTCTTTCTTTGCAGTCATTCAAGATCTCCGCATCAGATCACGGCCAACCCCAGGAACAGGATACACATCTGGATTGTATGTGGCTACCCGCCCTGGTGTAAGGCAAACTTCGTACCCGATGGCCTACCGGACTGGGATCCTACGAGATGATGGACGCCCCACAACCTGACGGCCATATGCTCTTTGCTTGCAAGCGCTGCGTAAATGCCGCCATGTACTTTCTCCAGGAGATGCCTTGCGGCTGCTACTCCAGGTAGAGCAGATGTATGCCTTCGAAGATCTGTTGTCAAGCTTCGATCTTGGGGCTCTGCTCCTAGCCGAAGGGAGCCTACCTAGCCATTGGGAGGTGTTCCTGTCGCATATATGACTATTTCCTGGACGTCACCAACCACTATCGAGCGTCATGGAGCTCATGTGCAGATCGGACGTTCGCAGCTTGAATCGCAGTGTTTTCCGCCCCGTTGTGCCAGACCGCAGCAGCCGTTGCAAAGGTGTCGGCGACCAAGTCTTCCATCTCGTGGGTATGTGCTTCAGCCGCAGCTTCTTCAGGCTCGTCTCTGCTACGGATATCGACTTGCAGGAAGAACGACCACCAGCACAGCAACGTCGGACCCAGCGATCCCCACCAAGCCTGGTGTGCAACTGCGATGCTGTATCACCACTTCGCTTGCAATAGCCCCTGTAATCTCCACAGACCTGTATCTCACACGCTCATGCTTTGCCGGCACTGTGTTGTTGATCGATTCTGGTGTAGCGGAGTCTCCTGTCCTACCCCGCGGCGAAGGAAGGAGCCCCAACGGGCTTCGTCGAAGGCGATATGCACATGCGTATGCTTGTACGCCGGCCGTCCCATTGTATTCGGCTGCTTCGGTCGTGGATCGTGCCTGCAATAGAGTCAGCAATTGGTGGGTACGCAGATTGTGCCGTGGGCGTGCCGCGAGGAAAGCTGGCTGCTTGCTTGCTTGCCCGTCCCGCACGGGAATCTCACAATGCCGCTGCGACTGCAGAGAAGCCCGTACGGAGAACGCGTATGCGTTGTTAGGTCTCATGCTCTCTGTGTATTGTTGAGGTGCTGTCGCTCGCCGTGGAGGTTGTTCGTTATCCGCAAAGCTGGCTTGGGTCTGGGGCCTGGGTCCTTTGGAGCGGCTTGCCCGTTGTGCACATACATGCTGGTCGATTCCTGAACCGCTAGAGCCATCTTCGAAAGCCATGAGGAGGCCCTGAAGTCGTTCGTGGAATCTTTCATCGCATCGCTGCCAGCGAGGATGCACGCATGTGCCTGCGGAGCTGGTTGCTGTTTCTATTCCGCGCGGTCAACGTCGTCGCCAAAGTCGTTCCACTACGTCTCCTACCGTAACTGCAAAGACCTCACCCCCTTTGCCATGGTCTGAGTAAGCTGTACAGCATCCCGCATGTCTGTTCGTAGTGTGTTGGTGACGCTCGTGGTGGTGCTACAGCGTACACTACCCACCCATGACGGGCATCGCGAGCTCTACCGCAACGGCCCGTGCGCGACTGCTATATAGCATAGTATCGTGCTAGGGGCTACGGGATGGGGAATGGGATTCTCGTCGTTTTTGTGAGGGTGGCACAGGAGACATCACGAATAGACTGCACGTTAAACGGGCTCTGTGGTTCTTTCTGGCTGCCTACTGGGTTCCTGGACGTGTGCGTAAGACGATGGGCTTTGGGGCAAAGGAGAGCATACTTCCAGCTGCCAAGGGCTTACAGGAGGTCCTTCGTCTCCCGTGACTTTTCAAGATGCAACGATCTATGGAAAAGGAGCTCTGTCGTTTTCGTCATGATTTGGCTTAAGGATCATATGGATCCTGCGACGGCTGCATGCACCATGGCATGCCCCATGTCGACTCGCGATCCAGTGACCCCGTCAGGAGCCGTGTGGATGGCGTCGCAATGTCTTGGGAAAGACTTGATGGGGTAGGCATCTCGCATGTATCTTTGCAAGATACCATTAGAAGGGTGCCTACTGTCAACGTTGGGTGCTTGGTCACTTCGTGCAACTTCTGTGAAGTACAATCTCAGAGTTTTCACCAATCAGTTCACGATGGAAGACATGGAGAATCCAGACAAGTCACCAATAGCCACATCGACACAAGCGCAAGATTTAGATGATAAACAAGATCAGGGGCATGAGACAAACATCAGACAAGCACAAGACACATCAAAGAAATCACAAAGCAGGAGAGGATGCTTTTTGAGCGAAGCTCTTGTATTGGTATATGATGTGCCATTGCACAAGGGAGTAGCTACAGTGAGCACTCGGTCAATCCGCCATATGGACGGAGACGATCATCATCAATCCTCAAAGCCATGTAAATTTCATGGTGTTGATACACATACCGGACAGATCCTGCACGAACACCTTGATCGGACAAGCATGTGTATACAGATCGAGAACAAACAAAGAAAGACCCATAGTACCGACGAACAAGAGCGATCCGCTAGAAGTCGCAGAAGCCCGAACCATGAACCCAACAAGTGCCAGTCCACGAATGTTGTACCAGAGTGGAGCCGTGTTGAGACCACTTACATGAAGGGGTTGTTGTTGTGGCCAAGTGAACCATGAGGACCACGAGGACCACGAGGAGGAGTGCCGTTGGAGGGGCCAGTAGGAGGACCTCCGTAAGGGCCGCCGACGGGACCGCCGATGACACCGGGGACCTGAGGAACGAGAGGATACTTGGGTTGGCCCTCGTAGAAGAACTCGTGGACATGGGTGAGTGGAATGTACTCGAAGGGAACAAGACCAATGTGACCATGACCGTAGGTCCAAGAGTACCAAGCCTCAATCTCGCGCTTCTTGGTCTCAGGCAGATGTCCAAATGGCATCGGGTTGTTGCGCTGACGAGCGAAGTGGGCGGCAGTCTGAACCATGTCGCGAGGAGTGCCGCGATCATAGGTGCTAGTGCGAGTGCGATGCTCGGCAATAGGCGTGAAACCATGAGGGGGGTACAGTCCGATACTACGAGCGCTGTCCATTGAGCGCTGTAGCTTAGACAGGTTGTCTGGACGAGGGAAACCCTGCTCGGTGCCGGTGGCACGCAGAAGGCCGATGACTTCAGCTTCAGCGTAGGTGTAGAACAGACGAGGACGGCAGAATGGAGTCTCTTGCATGACAGACGAGTTGCGGAACTTCGAGACAAGTGCCTCACGACCCTGGATGGTGGCGTAGGAGATCTCGGCAGCCTTGGACGAACGGAAGCCGGCCCAGGGGTGACCCTCGATATGGTCAATGAGCGAGATCATGCCACGGACATCGGAGAAGTTGATGAAGGCATAGCCAACATTGCATCCGGTCTTGAAGTCGATGCGAAGGTACAAGAAGTCGTATGTACCGAAGCAAATGTTGTCGAGGATGGCCTTGAGAGACATCTGTGGCATGGTTAGCTTTGATAAAGGTGAAGAAGGACTGGTGACGTACCCAGTCGAGCTTGTTCGGGATGTTACGCAACATGATGGTGGTGCGTACATCGCCGCCGTCGAGGATGCGCTCACGGCGAACACGGTTGTGTTGATCCGCTGGGTGACGGTATTCCAGAGCTGAGTGAGGAACGAACTTGTCGACAATGGCAGGGCGGTAACCGACAAGGCGACCGTGGTCATCAACACGAGGCTTGTTGCGATGAGGTGAGTTCGGCGCATGCTCGCCAGCCCAGTGAGCAGTGCTCGAAGTGAACCACTGGAAGGTCTTCTGTAAGGGAGTCAGTATGTCAGAGATGAAGAGAGTATGGAAGGAATGCTTACGTCGTCGCTCATGCCCCAGATTGGATCAAGACGCAGTGACTGGACAGCACGATGAGCAGCATCGATGGAGTAGAACTCGATACGAAACTCAAGAAGCATCTTGCCGTGGTCGGAATCGATATGGACACAGTTGCGAGGGGCTCCAAAGATACCGGCAGTGATCTCGACAGACTTGGTCAAGGAGGCAAGGTCTTCGTCGCTGACTGTGAAGTTGGCGTGGTCTGGATGAGGCTCGATCATAAGGGTGAGCTTGATCTGGCCTTCGAACTCATTGACGACGGATGTCTCCTGAGTCTTGGCGATAGCGAAGTCGTACCCAGAGATGTACTCAACAGCGAAGTCATGCTGCTCAAGGATGTCCTTGGCCTCGGCGGCATCATGGAGATCATCGAAACGAAGATGAACACCACGAGCGTAGAAGGGAACACAGGTGTTGAAGCAAGCGTACTGATGGAGCATGAGTAAGGTCAAGGGGTGAAGGGTCGATGTAACTTACAAGCTTCATTTGGTGTTGGACGGTGAAGAGCTCAAGCTCAGACTCGGTGCCGGCGGCGGTGCCATCTGGAAGACGAGAGACGAACTGGTAGCGCGAGACATAGCGGACATGGTCTTCGGGCAGCTCGTTGGCGAAGGTACCCTGAACGTGGCCAGCTGGAACAGGGAGGATGGCCTTCTGTTTGCCGGTAGCGCCGTTGTCACGGTGGTCAGGCTGCTCGGAGGCAATGACGGTGACCTGGCTGACGTTCTGGCGACGGTGACCTGGGCGAGCGTTGCGAGCCATGTCAGGCGAGTACAGAGTAGGATCGGTACCAGCAAAGGGGCTTGAGGAAGGTCCCATGCCGGCCGAAGACGGAGGGGAGTGGTGGTGAGACATGGTTGGAGAAGAGGTCTAGTACCGATGTACAGAAACGATGGAGGTGATGGATGATTGGCGACCAAGGAGGCGGATGTTGGTCAACGAGACAAGGTTCAGAAAGAGTTGGTTGTGTCAATGTGAGCGAGGTGCAGAAGCTTGAAAAGAGGAGGAGGGGGTCGGCCTTATATGGTCCTCTGGTTGGATCTGCCTGGAGCCGTCACCTGACAGCGCTATTCCCCGACAGGCGTCGAAACGGCAGAATATCTTGGGCGTCAGTGCTTTCATCAAAAGAGCGGGCAAAAGCAGCTCATCGTGAGGTTTCTCGTGCAACCCGCGATGTGTAGGCAGCCGTGGGCCTCGATCCGCGCGGTGCTGGGGCCGGCCAACAGCAACTCTGGATCTGGCCGATATGGGTACCAACAGGAAGCCCTCGTCGAGTTGTACCAGCCCAGCCCCTGAGGGGCAGAAGCATTCAATCGAGTGGAGGGTGCAGCGCGGCTGTTGGCCTTCTCCTGAGCCTGGTGTTGCATTCCCAACCACCGGAACTGCTATCGTCAAGTCGCCCCACTTGCACAGTTCTAGCGCCTTCCTGTGGCCTGACCGCCCGCGCAGGCAGGGCAGGAGCGCCTGGGGAGAGCGGCCAGAGGTGAGCGGGAGGCAGGTCTGGGGGGCAGAATGGCTGTGGGGGATGCACGGGGGGGCGTGGCAGCAGTGGGAGCAGTGGAGGCGAGGAGAGCTGTATGAGCTTCTGCGTCTGTGGCATGGCCTTGTGAGGCTGCTCGCCGTGTGGCTTGATGCTCGTGAGGCTCTGAGGATCCTGTCAACAGGACGCCTCGCGCCTGCCGAACTGGAAGGGGCCGGCCAAAGGGGAAGGAACCGCTGCTGAGGCTGTAGAGATGGCAGGTGCATGCCCAATCTCGAGATGCGCCCCCCGTGTGAGCCCCGTTGAACGTAGAGATGCAGAAAGTGACTGTGAGACTATACGGACACGCAGAAGACGTCCCCAGCGCATGTGGAAGCTGAAGCAGGGCTCGAGTGAGCACAAGACAGGAGAAGAGCCGCAGAACAGCAGTATAGGGCCTCAGACGCGAATGAAGCTGGCCAGCTTGCGTTTTGGCACAGAGGTAAGGCACATGCAGTAAAGGAAGGTAAGCGTACGCCAGGCATGCAAGTGAGAGCTTTCAGAGCACGAGAGCGCCTGTGAATGTGGCATGCACTGCAGCACTGGCCCGCAGAACGTGAGACGGCGGTGTAGAGCCAAAGAGAGGCTGAAGCTGTATGGCCTACACAGCGCTCTCTAGAGGTAAATATGGTAAGTGGCAGCAAAGAGAAGTGCACGTTGTAGCGGATGCACGATGGCCGTCTTCGTACCTCTGCGCAAGAGCATGAGGGCAGAGGGCTATATAGAGATCATCACAGTACCGCACCGAATCGCCATGGAACTTCAGGAGGCGCTGAAGACGCGACCTCTGGAGGGGCATCAGAGTGAGTTGGAAGAGAAGAGGTACGCGCTGTGCTGCAAAGACGCTGGGTGCAAATTCTCCATACGCAACTCTGGACTCTGTGTCCTGGACAAACCAACCGCCCAGACCGCCATTGCAAGACCGCTCAGGGCAAACCGACGGTGGAATCAGCAATTTTCCCATGTCTGTCTGCCTGCTCTGATGCCCTCGATCGCAAACGGCAAACTCTGCATCATGAAGACTCCCAAGTCCGCCTCCCAACGAAGCTCCAACCGCAAAGCCTGAATGGCGACACAGATCACAAGCGAACAGCGCGCATCAACAACAGGAGAAGCACAAACCCAAAACCAGCGTCTCGAACAGCGCAGCAATTGCTCTGAGAGACGGGCGGCCGCTCAAGCTGCTTTCGAGTGAGCGTCTGGCTCGACCACACCCCCATAGACAAACCTCACCACCAAACCACAACGGCCCTGACACCGCGCCCAAGCAGTCCCACGACGACGGTGACAGCCATCGCCCTCGCGCCCGCGTACCTACGAACTGCTGCCACTCCTTCGCCGGATCGCTTGAAAACACACACCCCATAGACGACGCGGGGGCGCAAGACGAACACACAACGAACCGCGCGAGGGCTGTAGCCGGATTGGCAGATTACAGAGGGACTGAAGACGTGGATATGGAGATTCATGAACTTGAAGCAGAGGGAGCATGTCAACCGGTATCAAGGGAATGTGTGGTGGGCTTGCGGCAGGGAACGCGCTGACATACTGCCTTTGAGGCCGAGACGGAGCATCAAATTTTCCACACGGTGGGAGCTGGCATCTGTGGTCTATTACCATACACGAGGCTGGCTGTTGCGCGGATTGTGAGAATTCGGTGGCTTGGGGAGGAATACATACTCGGTGACATTGCCTTGCATGGCTTTACGCATCACCGCCTGTCTGGCTGTTGTGCGGGCTGGTCAAGCACGGGGGAGGAATTTCCAAAACATACCTATGGTAAGGTGACGGCTCCTTTCACGACCATTGGACCTGTACCGGTTTATAGCTGTGGACTTGCCAGTTGCAGACGTCCAAGACTATATGAGCCCGGAAAAGGTGTTCAGCAATGACGCAGGACTACCATGGTAGGGACAAGCTGCACCGCCGACCGGACCAAGCAGGTACGAGGGCAAAGGCAGGTTTGCAAAATATCTCCTTTCAAGCTTAATGCTACAAGAATCTAGAAGTAAGGTTGGAAGTTGCAATGATGTCAATTTGCCATCTCCCTCCTGACAAGTTACATTCAAGTCAACGAAATAACATCTCATACACATTCACCACATTGAAAATAACCCTAGCACCAACCACCACAACACAACACCCTCCCATCCCCCCACCCACTCCCTCACCCATAATCCTCCCTAACAAACCCCTCTTACCCCTCCCTCAAATTCCCCTCCAACGGCAAGCCCTCCACCCTCCTCCCCTCAAACTCCAAAACCCCCAACAACACCAGGCCACCCAACAAACCCTCTCCTCACACCTCTTCTCATGACCCCCCCCCCTCTCCCGCCAAACAGAGTTTCCCCATTACACCAGCCCCCAAACTCCAAACGCCCCGGTCTGCAGGTCGCGCAGTGGGGGGCGGGCAGGAAACGAGTGTGATGATGTGGTGTATTGTCAAACCTCATAAATATTAATCAGATACTCTCAAATGGCGTCCCAGCCGTGATTTCGGCGCGCCTGGCTGATTCAGCGTACACACCGTATCAGTGGGAGGGCGATGGTTGTCTGGCGGATGAATGGGTTGGAAATTGCAAGCTTGGTTGTATACTCTCTTTTGTATCTGTGGGAGATGTGGAGCTGACAACGGATATGTATCACAGCTTGAATGCCCCAAAAGACTGGTCAGACCACAGCCGTTTTCTAGAGATTTGTTGATGTGGGGAGATTGGAATAGGAATAGGCGCTTTGGGATGACCGCTGAACAATACAGCAGTGAAAGAAGACGTGGTCAACATTGAGCAGTAACAGCGACTTTTGAGATCTCTGGCGGAAGTTGGGGGGCATCGTCACCAAGAGTGGGCTAACATACTTATACCGTCCGACTTGCCGCAACGACCACTGCATAATTTGCATCATCTAGCGCTTGCACAGTAGATGAATGTACTCTTACAATAGTCTGTTCAAAGTACTGGAATATTTGTTTAAAATACCTAGCTTTGCCTGGTCAACGTAAACATGCAGTAGACGCAATTGATACGCCTCGTCGATGCTAGAATTCTCATTGTGGAGTCGAGATATGCTGTAATAGTTCAAAATCTGAAATTGGTCGAACAAACTGCTACTCTAGTCCCTCACGCAGGTTGGATACATGGGGCGAGACAATGCATTTGTAATGTCCTCTTCTTGTTAAGCCTGGAAGCTTTAGCTTAGCCACAGAAACTTCTATGAAATCCAATGTCTGGACACTTCGTCTCTTGACTACATCCTTCACCCCATCACAACAGCTCTACCCCTTTCCCCCCACCATCAACGCCTGCATACTCATATCGTACAACAATCCCAAGTCAACCCAACCCAACCCTCTCTACTCCTGCTGCGACATATGCGTCGGGAAATTATAATCCGTATAATCAATATGCACAAACGCGCGATCAACATACGGCACACTCTCTGTCAAACTAGTTAGCAACGAAAGGCCCCTCGATCAACTTTGCAGGAAAAGGGATTGAAACTTACCAAGCACATACTGCAACGACTCGCCCAAATCATGACTATCCCTCAAACTAATGTGCTCGTCGACCACAATGTCGACTTCCACGTTCAGCTTGTCTCCTGCGTGGTACGCTTGTAGTCCCTGGATGCGCTTGATGCTCTTCGCGAAGCGCATCGTCATGTACAACAAGATGTTCCTCTCGTCTGCCGTCGCACTCGCGCCCGTCAAGTTGCGAATATGCTCCGCAGACGTGCGACTCCAGTTGATAATCACGTATGCAGAGAGCAAGATGCCACCGAGGGAATCCAACCACCAAATCTTGAAAAAGTACCCAACGAGCGGAAACAGAATGGAAAAGGTGTTGAACACGACGTCAGTCATTGCGTCTTGAGCCAGAGCTTGAACAGAAGAGTTGCGAATGAGGCGGCACCAGAGCCAGCAGAGACCTTTGATGACGACAGTACAGGCCATGATTGCGACGGCGGGGATGGTGAGTTGCACGACGGTGTGATCGTCGCCGGAAAGGCGCGAGATACCTTCTATCCCGACCTGGAAGAAAGATGTCATCATGATGACTGAGAAGATGAGGACGCCGATGGGCTCGAGACGTCGACGACCGACGGGGTATGCGTATCGGTCTTGACGCGCAATCATCCAGCTGGTGAACCAGACGATGGCTGTCGAGAGGAAGTCGAGTGCTGCATCGACTAAAGAGGCAAGAACGGAGAGAGAGGATGTCATTACTGCGACAATGATTTTCAAGATGAGCAGGATGGTGTTTGCGGAGAGGTTGACGTAGAGTGCCAGTTTTACAATGGGGGATTCGGTGTCTTCGTCTTCTTCTGGGACCCAGTCCTTTAGTTTGGCGTTGTTGAGGGATTCTTCTTCGTCTTCTTCGTCGTCGTGGATGGCGTCGTCGTGGGAGATTAAAGGCGTGTTCTCGTCGACTTCGGGGACCTTGTAGAGATTCTTGGGAGTGCGCTTGACCATGGCTTTGGGTGCTCCGTTTGTGCCATTTGCTCCATTTGCTCCAGTTGTACCGTATGTGTCGGATGAGCGACTCGATGGGAGCAAGCTTCCTGTCTCGCTGGCGAAGCCTGGGGTGCTGTTACCCGGCGTCGCAATGGGAGTTGTAGTAGCCGAAGACTCCTCGGTGATGGTGGTGGGAATCTTGACGGCGCCAGATTCGAGATTCGTGTATTCTTGGATCAGATTGTGTGGGAGGGAGGAGTCGAGTAAGCGATCGATGTAGAGGTAGTGTTGGATGAGCTGGTTGTTGCGTTCATAGTACTCTCGTCTGGGTAGCGATTAGCAGAGGCTCAAGATGCATCTACTGAATTACGTACATTGGCTTCTTCATGCTCTTGAGCTCATCCTCACTTTTGTAATATCTCTCCCTTGACAGAGAATCAGCACCGTTACTCGCAACGATGTACGTCGCAGAACTCACCACTTGTATCTGGGATTGGAGTTGCCAATGAGCCTCTGACTCCGCATCTGCGGCGTGTTCAAGACATGCGCGCCTGTGCTGCTTCTGCGATCGGTGTCCCTATCATATGGCATGGCGAGCCCACTCTGCCTGAAGCTCTCGAGGTCTTCCTCGTCGGTCTCGCTCCCTCTGCGCTCATTGCTGCGAATGGTCGATGGACGACGCGACAAAAGTGTGGGCAGATGCTGTCCACGCGTCGACAGGGCAGACGAATCGGCGGAAGGAAGGAACAGCTTGGAACTAGCGAGGCGCGGTAGACTCGACGATCGGGGTACAGAACCTGGGGAAGACGACGCCTTGGGCGACGGATGGTCGGCCATGGCTGCTTGTTGACCTGGCACAGCTCTGTAGGCACAAACGGATTCCTCAGTATCGTGCCGTAGAGGAGAGTCGGCAGTATTTGCAGAATGCAATTGCGCGCGGCTTGGCTTTATCTTGTCGGCCGCGTCTCAAGGTCTGGTACCGTGGCACTTTGCACTGTATAGCGCGACGCAGATATATAGGCGCAGCGCACTTGGGACGGCGTGCATCCAGTGCGCAAAATCCTCCCGGTCATGAAGCGTTCCCAGCGCGCAAAGCTCTCAAACACATGCTGGAGACTGGAGTAGTGGGGCCGCTGGTGCATGAGAGGATGCGGCGCGCAGATTCGCCGGCGCGGAGAGGGTTCGTGGACTGTGGGCGCGATCGTCGGCGTCGGCGGCCCATCCTGGCTCGGTCCAGCATGCTCGTTCGTTTCTGAGCGAGAGGCTGGCTCGTTGCGCTAGTCAGCAGGGTCCAAACAACCGACGCCCGCCGACGATCGTTGGGCGCGACTTCGTCTCATGCGTTTCAAAGGCCACAGGTGGGGATTCGTGGTGACATTGGCTGTGCTTGGCGTTGGCCAGGACTTCCAAGGTCTGGTAGATTGTGGGTGTCGATACTCACTGCCTCGCTCGTCTTTCCTCCTAGTTGGTGTACAAGCGCAAGCGCACATGTCCACTGCCCCACGGGTAGACTCAACACTTTGATCCTTGCATTGTTGACGGGATGCTTTCCTCCTGTCCAAGAGAAGGTCTACCATATATGGTGAATGTGGTGTATATGGTGTCACGATGTTGAACTGTCCATGCTCACATCGTGTCAAGACGACGCTATTGAATCCGCTTGAGAATGACCACATCTACGATATCTTACATAACGTACAGTACATCACATACATAACAGCTCACAGCCGCCGTCTACCTCACACCCTTCTTCTCCTCCCACGTCCTCACAGCCTTGGAGAACAAGTCCCGACACGGCACTCTGCTCCCCAGCTTCGCACACAACAAGAACGCTCCACTCAACTTCCTGTGCAAACTATACGTCTCCTCAGGCGGCGGCGCCAGCCTCTCCTTGACCATGACCGGAATCAACCCCCTTACTCTATCCGTAATCGTCTGATCCCTGAAGTCATATATCTCAGGGCCCGCCCCGCTGAAAGGTTCCGCAAGCGTGAGTACAGACTGAATGTGTGCCTCCAGCATCGCCGGACTCTCGTTGCCGGTTAGGTAGCCCAGTTCGAGTGAGAGATCGCGGATAGCAGCTTTGTCGCCCTTGGACGCGGCGACGAGGACTTTGATGTACGGCTCGACAAATTCATCGGGATAGTCTCTGCTCGCGCCAAAGTCTAGGAGCTCAATCTTCTGCGCCGAGGCGTTGTAGAGAAAGTTTGTCCAGTTTGGGTCCGTCTGCATAAACTTGAACTCTACAATTTCGCGCAGACATAGGCGAAGGATCTGTGTACCGATCCAGTCGCGTTGGTCTTGACTTAGAGTCTTGATCTTGGTCACACCAGTGCCTTGCATAAACTCTGCGGTGAGGACAGTGGGTCCACAGGCTTCGGGGAAGACCTTGGGGACAGTGAAGACAGTTGTGTCGTCTTGGAGGAAATTACGGAATCGAGTCTGCGATTCAGCTTCGCGAACATAATCACATTCCCACCCGAGTTCTGTGCGGGCGTTGGCGATGGTCTTGTCCAAGAACAGGCCCTTGGGTAGAAGGCGGGATGCAGTTAGGAGGATGGAGAGGTTACTCAGGTCCGAGTCAATAGAGTTGGCGACTCCAGGATATTGAATTTTGACCGCAACAGGTTGGCCAGTCGATTTGAGGACAGCTTTGTGCACTTGGCCAATGGAAGCTGCTGCGATAGGCACATCGCCAAACGACTCAAAGAGGTCACGCCACTCCTCACCCAGGTTCTGGGCTAGCACTCTGTTCCGCTGTGATGCAGGCATATAGTCTGCACTATCCTGTACTCTTTGAAGGACATCGTGAATCGCCGGTGGTAACATCTTGATGTCTGTCGGTTGTGAGCGACGTGCGAGCCATAGCAGCTTGATTCCACATACCTTGGAAACTAATCATTTGGCCAAGCTTCAATGCCGCACCTCGCATACGCGATAGCTTCGCTACAAGGACTTCCAGGTTACCTGGGCTGAGCATGAGAGAGCCGGTAGTTGATGCAGCACTACCCGTCGCGCGCCTCAAGCCTTCGCCAACTGCTCCAAGAGCCATACTGGTTCCCAAACCGGCATATTGCCATAGCCGACCGAATCGTGACGACGGCACCCTTGATTCTCGTAACGCGTATGGCGTCGTCTCTGGCTGATTGCTTATCTCGGTGGAAGACTGTGGTATAACTGTCAGCAAATCAGCATACTTCGAGCGAAAGGACACAACGCGCTTACTTCAGAGATGGCTGCAGAGTTCGATTGGACATCCTGGGCGAGTTGAGAGGCAAGGTTCTCCATCTCCTTTGCGGTCGTAGTTGGCCGCACCTCCTTGACTGGTTGAGCTACTGTCTTGGACTCATCACTAGGTTTGAGCCCAGTCGTAGTGTTCAGCTGTGGCAGAGGCCGATCATCTAACGGGTGTCTACCGGTACTCTTGGTTAGCGGTCGATCGTCGAGGGGGTGCCTCCTTGTTCCTTTCCGTTCGGCATATTCTTTCCTAGAGAAGGGATCACTTCCAAGCATCCTCGCCACTTTCTTCGAGTGAAAGATATCTGTGTTGATCCCTTCGGGTATCTCGTCCTCCTTTTCTTGCGGCTGTAGCTGTCCCGCCTGTGAAGGTGAATAGAATACGTCTTGGTTGAGTTGACCATCTTGGACATGCTCATCACTTCCTTGCTTAGTACCAGTATGTGCCGGGATCTGGGACTGAGGCTGAGAGGGTCCGGGTGCCTGCGACTCGACCGATCTTGCGTAGAACGTATCACGATCGTGACCCTCTTGAAGCTTCTTCACCTGAGAGGAGATAGACGGATGTTGGACATCGTTCGCGTGTGCGGGAATAGTCCCAGGCGCTTGTGATGATGCACCAGCTGACTGTTTGGGGAGAGGTATTGTCGACTTGTTGGACTCTGTCGGTCGTAGTCCTTCGCCGCTTGCGCTGGTCGATCCATCTTGGTCTTGCTCCAAGGGCCTCTTTGGTGCCTCAGGAACCGGTCGCCCTGAGAAGGTATCGTGGCCTTGATCTTCCTGCTCTAGTGTCAAATCTGCTGTCGGTATCGTCCCATCCGGCAGCGGCCGTCTAGGCGCATCCTTTTGCTTGATTTCCAAGTCTTCGTCCGGAGGTCGCTCAGCAGCCGTCGCCGCCCCAGATCGGTCATAATAATGGTCCTGTTCCAGCCCCTCCTTGACACCCTTGACACCCTCGTTCGATGTAGTAGCCGTCACAGTCTCCCGTCTAGGTATTGTTTCGTGTTGCGTTCCGGTCGCTCGTTCCGCTGCGGCCTTCGCGTACGCGGGGGCTTCTTCGCTGAATCGCTGCGAGAGCGCAATAGCAGCCGCTGCTGTGAGGGTGACGCGGTCAGTCTGATCCTTGACGGCCTTCGCTAAAGTCGACGTCTTGTTGTATGTATCCCATTGGTTCGAGCGGAGCGCAATGTGCTTCCGAGCAATGGATTTGGAGGCATTCAACAGCTTTGCGGCGTCGACGATGCGCCTGCCTGCCATTGCAATGGATTTCGAGGTCTACCGGAATAGAAGAATCATGACGGAACGTGTTTGTCCGGACTGTCAGACGCGGGACTTCCATGAGGCCATCGAAATCTATGCGCGTCATAGCTTGATGTAGTTAAGCTTAATCCCGGTACGCGCATGATTGGCTGCTTCATGCGCACCTGGGCAACGACAAGGGGATCTACTCTAGCGCGGGCATCTGTGAACTCTTGTACAATTTGTAGCCAAATGAAAGCTCAATTGTTGCCGGGAGACCAATCATCACCCTCTGTCAGCTTTCACTCAACTTTCGTACCAGACCGCCAATCGCACGGATCAGCACGCCATCCCGACCGAGGCCACTATCAGATCTACAGTGTTGATCCCCGCATCACAGCACGTCCATCTATTGATTGAAAGCACCTGATATATCCTGGGAACCGACAAGCCTAGTTCCCATCAAAGCAGAAGCAAAACATTCATAAAGCCCATTTATCGTCCCATCCTTCCCAGCGGCATCTACGTCTCCCCATGTTCCAACTGGCACTGGCCTGATCCAAAGACCCCTACCAACCATCCACCGACCATCCACACATATCCACCTCCCAACATGAAAGTCGCCTGTCTCCAATTCGCCCCGGAGGTAGGCCAAGCCCAATCCAACATCCACCGCGCAGACACGCTCCTCCGGAACACCCAAATCCCACCCGATCTCGACTGGCTTATCCTCCCCGAACTCGCCTTCTCAGGCTACAACTTCCAGTCTCTCGAGGAAATCCGTCCCTTCCTTGAGCCCACGACATCAGGAGTATCGGCCCGATGGGCCATCCAAGCCGCAAAACATTACGGCTGTCACGTTACCGTGGGATACCCGGAGATTACTACAGACGAGACGCCTCAAACGCAGTATAACAGCCTAGTCACGATTTCACCGCAAGGAGAGATAATACAGAATTACCGGAAATCGTTTTTGTATTATACGGATGAGACGTGGGCTCGTGAGGGACCCGGGTCGCGGTCTCATACATTATCGGATGCCAAATCACCAGACTCTCCATTTTTTGCAGGCAACCTAGGAACGCTGGGCAAAGTCACACTGGGGATATGCATGGATATCAATCCTTATAAATTTACATCACCATGGTCAGACTACGAGTTTGCAAATACAGCGTTGGCGGCACAGTGTCAGGTTATCTGTGTGAGTATGGCGTGGCTCTGTCATCTTACACCTACGGAACTTGCGCAGGATCCTGGACAGCCGGATGTAGCGACGGTAGCGTACTGGGTGGAGCGGTTTCAACCGATAGTTGAGGCGTTGGGGGATAAGCCTATATACATCATATTGGCGAATCGATGCGGTATGGAGAAGGGTGTCTGTTATGCGGGAAGCAGTACGGTGATGAAGATCGACAAGGGAATTGTGAGTCTGTATGAGACGGCGGGAAAGAGCGAGGAGAATTGTTTGGTGGTGGACCTTGCGGAGCGGCCTAAGTTCCAAGTGAGAAGTGTGCGGTAGGATGCGCGTTGAAGTCGGTCGTCGGCACTCGTGGTTGCAATTGTGGATTGACATGCGTGGTTTGACACAGATATGTATATACGCTTTGGGTAAAGAAGCGGCGCTCAACGCACGCATAACTTACAATTCTAGGCCTCGCAAGGACAAGGTTGTGGTGCAGCCGGGCGAGGCCTCGCTTGGAGAGTGTATCGTGGAGTATTCCCTAGACCTGTATAGTTCGTATTCAGATGAATTGACATCACACACTTCGCAGTGGCACGTTTTCTTCGTTCAACCAGCAATTGCATTCGTTCATGACAGCTGCTAGTCTAGACCATCATGATCCGATTCCGAAATATCATTTCCAGACCCAAGGCGCCATGAGTGAGAGTGTCCGGTGATGAAAACATGCTCACCGTTCCACTCCATGCATCCCTCATTTGAAAATGTTCCCCGTGAAGAAGACTGATCGCTCGTTTCCCGCCATGTGCGCAATTCCCGCTGTCGCTCGCTCGTAATGGCTTGACGTGATGAAGTGGTGCAATCGAGAATCGGGAACCGAGGGAGGGATGGTGTACAGAGGCGAGTCGTTTAGATACCGAGACGGGTCTTGCGCCAGTGTCGTCGCTTGGCGTTGTACCTGGAGTCCTGTTAGCACAAACAAGTCTCGCCAGTGTATTGTGCCGGCTTCCGCAGCAGATGCGTGCATCCCGGAAGTGATAGCAGGGAGTCGTACCTGATGGTGTTGTTGGTCCTGAGGCGAATCCACTGGGGGATGGGGCGGTTCTGCTTCTGCGCACGCGCAAGCTTCTGCTTGGTGCGGAATGACTTGTGGGACTGCGAAATGTTAGACTACGTCCTGCAAAATTGTTGCAACACTGTCAGGGCGAGAGCGTACCGGCATCGTGACTGCTTTGTGTGAGTAGTCGGATGTCGAAAGTTGGTGTCGTTAACGTAAGAGCGAATTTGGCGAAATTACTGTGGGAAGTGTGATGGCCAAGCGCAGAGTCGAGGTAGCTGTTTTGGTACTAGCGGCATCCCCACCAGAACTTCGAGTTTCACGCCTCAGATGAGGTAAACGTCAACACGATCACGAAAACCGTTTGACAAGACGATAGCATTATATCAATCAGACTGTACCGGAATGATGCTAGACTGAAAGCCCGGATCATAGATTGTTTGAGCCGAGTTCCGCAATGACCGTACTACGTTTGACTGAGAACCAATCTCTTACGGTCCTGCGCATGCCTAGTATCAAGGCATCTCCTAGGTCCTGCTGATTGCGCAAGTGGTCAATTGCCCGTAGAGTCTATTGGTATCAGTTGTTCTATTTTCCAATCATGAAAGATCTTTTTCTGCTCGAAATCGCGCCTCAATTTACCGCTGTCATACATTGCTTGACTCCATTGTTTGGTGCTAACATGTGGAGAGTCATAGCACTTTGAAGCAAATTCGAACTGGACTAGTTGAGTTTAAGTCTCTTCTTCTGGGCTTTGAATGCATGCTGGAACAAACCCTCTAGTAACTAACAAACTACGATCAAGGTCAGGTGTTTTCCAGACGTTGCGCAACACTTAAAAATTAGGCGTACCTACAAGAAGCCCCGAGACTTTCACACCGACATCGAGTTGTCATTACGGACCCTCTGATGGTATTATACAATTATGTGTGAGTCCATCGTACCTGGACCATGTGACCGTCACTCCTTCCAGATGTCACTACCAGACTAGCACCTCCGTGTACACATAACAAGCATTTCTACCTGAATTGGCCCATTCATTTTCCCCTCACGCCATTTCCTACAAATCTTGCATCAATTATGATCTGTACAATCCTCACGCTATAGCACACTACGACGTACTCAACGAGCGCTATCGCACATTGACGTAATTCCCCCCCTTTAAAATCATTCACTCCCCAACACCAAGACTAATATGATCATTATAACCATGAGCTTCGACCGAGTAACCATTCACATCATATATACACATCATTCTCGCTACGATCTCGCCATACTTCCACAGTGCTTTGTAAACACTCCTTCAAGTCGGCTTACAACAAAGTCACCATCGCACTTAACAACACCTTACAACATACCTCTACAAGCTTGATATAAAAGCCTGTGTTTGCACCATAAAATGTATTGCCTTACGCTGCCTAAATACTATACCTGTAACTGGCTAGTCCTGTCCTGCAGCTAAACTTGTTTTGGTTAAACTTCAACGGGGCATAGCAAACAACGCCGTGCCCGACGAATCAGACGACGCCTACTGTTGTGGTGAAGCGATTGGACGCGTACCAAAACCTAGAGTTGTTTTGTCTTCGTCGTCGTCACATATACACATATACATGCAACTACCCCACCCACCCACCATCTTCCTCGAACACTAAACCCCCCACAAGATTTCCACATCCAAGCACCAGCTGCCAAAATACCGCCCAACCAACACCTTTTGCCGAACCGCATATACCAGCACAAGACACAACTGTGCTCACTAGTCGGGAGAGAGAGAGAAAGAGAGAGAAAAAAAACCCCAGCCCCCCAAACGCAGCCGCAAGAAGAAGCAGTAATCGCCCAGACAGACAGTGACGCTGACATGTAAGATCGACCTTTGTAAGGGTTTCTATATCGTCCACGGTTTAGGTTATGAGAAAGTGTAAAGTTAATCAAGGAATTACTATAACTATGTATTATATATTATACCACTAAACACATTATTAAATAACAAACAAGAAATACTCAACGTAAATGTAGTGCCGAAAAAAAAAACTACTCTAATCAACAACAACACTAACAACCACCCCCCCCCCTCTTCACCGTCCGAATCCCTGAAGATAGGACTAAGAATATATATCTACATCTATATATACAATCTCAAACCCCATTGAAGAAACATAAATTGCACCCCGAATATCCTTGCTCTTTTATCTCTCTCTCTCTCTCATCCCCCCGCCTACCCCACCAATCTGAAATGATGATGATGTATGTACTCAGAATTGTCTAGTGTTTTAGTTGATTGAAAAGAGTTGATATCTATCAAATTTGTGAGACTGAAAAAAGTGCGTCGTCTTAAAGCTAACTCGAACGTTGTGCTCCTTGTCGACAAACAAAGATTGAGTCGCGCTCAAAACATGTCAGGTTGCAAAGGATCATGGGTGGATAATTGCATTAGTAGACAGAATGCACGCACATACACACGGGAACATTGAGAAGAACATTGATGTTCGCTTGACGCGTTCGCATTGTTATAAATATTATACACAAGTCCCTCCCCTACCAACCACAATCGCAGTTGACGGTAACAGGTAGGGACATCCACCCAACACCCTTCTACAAATGCCCAGCAACTTTTCGACAGAGGGAAAACTCTCTACCGTGGAGGGCGGGTATATCCAATCAACTCGCCGTGAAAGGACTGCGCTTGCGCTTGCGACATGAATCCAACAAACGCAAAAAGAAGCAAAATTCGAAACAGCAAAGTGTGTAGCAAGAAAGAAAAAGGAAAGGGGTACTCGTATTCGTCGTTCGTGTCCGGTAGGTAGCCCAAGCTCCAAGAGAGGAAAAAGAAATGCGCAAAGAATAAGCATGCAATGCAGTAACAGTGCAAGACATCGTATGACGAGGCGATGTCATAGATCGGTCTAAAAGATTAAGAAGAACATGAACAAGAAATGGGATTGGAAAAAGATGCTCCCCTCTAGAGTGACTGGTCCGCCTGCGCCGGATTGCTCGTTTTGTAAAAAGTCGTGATATTGATGGTGGAAGCTAGCTGTGGCAAATGGGGACACCTAGTAGTGACTGCCCGCCATAAGTTGCTGTTGTGGCGGCGCCATGGTCATACCAAGGCCGGGCCCAGGAATGTCGTTGATGGACTGAGGGACATGAGATAAGCCGGAAAGGTAATCGTTGCCAGACTCTGGCGAATCCTCTTCGAGAGAGTGGAGATGGTCCTCCTCACCCTCGAGATCGTCGTCCTGGTAGTCGCTGAGCGGCTCGCCGTCAGGGCGAGTTTCATGTGTGCGACGATGTCTGCCACTCTCATTAGCACCTTGCATTTTGGTGGAGGATGTGTGGCATTGACTTACTGAGCAAGATTGTCCGAGCGCGAAAAGGCCTTGTTGCACAGAGGGCAAACGTATGGTCGTTCTTGTGTGTGGGTGCGCACGTGTCTAAGCGCCCAGGGTCAGCGTCTATGCATCTCGACAGAAATAGCAGCAAGCGTCATCGGACGGTTGCGCAGAGCCCAAGGGAATGGGGAGATTGCGAGCGCTTACCTTTTGAGGTGTTCTAATCTCTTGAAGAGACGACCACATGTAGGGATCGGGCAGGAGTGCGACTTCTGGGGATATGGGCCAATCTCCATCATGGTCGCACTTCGGGCGCGTCGGTAGACGGGACCACCCGCCGTGCGTGCGACGGCGCTATGTTGGAGTGGGGTCTCGAACATGTCGCCGTTGACCAGTGTGTTGAGGTCGTGGTGTATGACATTCGACTCTGGCTCTGGGCTCTCCTCGACAGTGTTGAGCGGAGTACCCTGTCTTGAATGGTTGATCATGGCTTTTGGCTCTGGGATAGCCGGAGGGTAGCTTGCGCCATTGGCACTGTTGGGAGAGTTGTGATTCGATTCGTCCACCTCGGTGAGAGGGGCGACCGAGTTCGACATTGATCGTCTCAAATCACTTGGGCGATGAACCTGGTGAGCGCCACCGGTGGCAGCGACTGCAGCGCTAATACCGGCAGAGAGTGACGAGCGCCGTCTACGTTGCTTGTAGGTGGGTGACCCCTCAATGACAGAGTACACGTTACCAGGCGCAAAAGGTCTTGAGACACCGGGGTAGCCAGAACTCATCAAGTTGGACGGGGGGAGGTTCATCAAAGGATTGAACGTGTGAGGGACCGGAAGATCGGGAATTGCACTGAAGAGGCCAGTGTCTTCGTTGGCAATGTATGCAGGCTCAGCTCCAAGGCCGATTTGGTGTTGCGGAGGCGTCAGTGGCTCGAAAGACATGCCACGAGTGCTATAGTCTTCGTATTGAGACGAGACGAAGGATGGGGCAGGCGAGTATTCCATGTACGCTGGCATGGAGCTGTGTCGCTGGTGCACTTGCGAGAGTGGAATGCCGTTGCGGTCATATTGCATGTGCTGGCCAAACTCGCGTTCTCTGCTCTTCATGACGGGATTCTGCATTGGCGGCATGGACATGTGTGGGTTGTAGTGGGCCATTGGGTCCTCGTGGTGATGTTGCATGGGTTGGGAGATTGGCTGTGGCATTGGCTGCGGCATCGGCTGGGGTACCGACACCATGGTTGGGGGCGGCATTGTGTCCATTCCTCGCATGTCAGGCGAGGTCGTCTGCGAAAACGCTTGGACGTTGTTGTTGAATGACGAGGAATTTGTTTGTTGGGCTTTTGTGAGCTGCTCGAAGAGCGACTGCGACGAATCGAATTCGAAGGAGAGGGCAGGCTCGCTGACAGCCATGGTGGTCGCCTCCTGGCCCATCTTCTCGCGCTTGAGATCGCGCTCCAAGGCATCGAGGAAGAGCCTATCGTGGGGTACGCTGTACCAGTAGAAGACCTTTTGCTTCTTTTGTGTGCGGATGCAGTTGTTCTTGTAGAGGAAGTCAAGGAAGGCGCTCTTTGGCTCCTCGAGCGAGGCGTCGGTACCCGACTTCAAGTTGCGCAGGTCTGAGAAGATGCCCTCCTCGAACTTCTTGGAGTTCTTGACGGGGCGACCAAAGGCCTGGAATCGGAAGGAGAGACATCGCACGATGTCGGTTCCTGAGATGTGGAAGAGGTTGTTCCTGCCAAGGGGGGTTAGCCGGGGCGACGTGGGGCAAAGAGCTGTGCAGAGCTCGAAGAAACTCACCAGAGAACGCAAGAGACATATTCGCCTGTTGGGAGGAGAAATCTGCGGATGTACTGGTCTGGCTGCCAGTCGACTGGCGCGGAAATGAGAAAGTACTTGACTGCAATGCGATGTTAGCAGAGGGCACAAATGGTGCAAGAGGGCAGTGCAGGCTTCCAAGACCAAGCGCGACTGCACTGGAGGCATGGGTGAAGCACGTACGGTTGTCGACCTGCTGAAGCGCAACGATGCTATCTGGGGGGAGGCTTTGCTGAGCGTCCTGGTCTAATAGAAAGGTCTCGGGTTGGACAGAGCGGGCCTGGGGCGGCGGCATCTGGGCATGATGTGCGGAAGGATACATGCTGCGCTGCAACACGTTCCTGTATACAAGTGTTTGGGAGTTTGGGACGTCAGACGCGAGGGCCGGAGGGTGGGCTAGTCGGCTGGGTGATGCAACACGTTGAAAGCGCTCGACGAGGACCGGCCAGGATCGAAAACGAAGGAGTGTCAGGCTACGGTAAAAGGGAACGATAATAAAACGCGAACGTGAGGAGGGCAATATCTACGTGAGGAACCTGCCTCAGATAGCAGCTTCAAAGGTGACCAAGAAAGGTAGGGTAGGGCGCTGGAGGGGATACGAAACGCAGTTCTGAGGGGGCAGCGGCAGCTTTAGGTGTCAGAGGGCGTGTGAAACAGGAGTCTAGCCGTCTCACCTTGATCTATTTCGGCTCGCCAGTCAGCGGCGTGGCCAGTGCGGGCGGCGCGGCCAATAACTGGCGCACGCCTGTGCAGCGCCGGGGGGTGGGCGACTCGTGGTGACGGCGCTGCAGAGGGTGGGCTCCTCTAGGGCTTGATCGAGGCTGGCGAGAGGCCGGGTCGAGTGGTGCACTGGTGCTGCGCGGCGGTGGGCTGCAGGGTTGGGATGGTGGGCAGGGCATGGGTGTGGGCATGGGCATGGGTGTGGGCATGGGTGTGGGCATGGGCATGGGTGTGGGCATGGGCATGTTGCTGGCAGGCTGAGAGGCTGGCAGCGTGGATGGTATGCACATGTCCACACGGCTGCCCTGGGTGGGTGCTGGGTGCTGAGTGGGGAACTTGGAAGCACGCCCGCCGGCCCATTGACGGCATAATGCGCTGCCCAGTGCCGCGTCTGGACGGCTCGCTTTGACGCGCTGCTCCATAGCACGCTGGTACTCTGCACTTGACTCTGCAGCGTCCAGGCGTACAGACAGTGCATACAATGTGTGCACACAGTCGAGTACAAGAGACTGGCAGCTCTTGTCTACGCACTTGAGGGTTGAGTGTCTGAATAGTGCAGTCTTTCTTTGGTGGTGGTGGCGGTGGTGGCGGCGGCTATGGTGCTGTTGCTGCAGGGGGCCACCTTTCAAGTCTCCTCCTCGCGTGCTTGCTGGTCGTCGTCCTGTGTGTATACGGTAGAGTCGCTGTACTGTGCACTGTATGTGTGTGTTGCTCTCTGTCCCCTTGCGCCTACCCTGCCCTGCCCTGCCCCCAGTGCCCACTGCCAACTCCCCACTGCCTCTTCTCGGGCGACCACCCTCCTCCGGCCAGCACGCCCACTAGGGCCTAGCCTCCTCCCCCAACCCACCGCCAAACCTTGATTCCTCGCTTGCATCCCACACCACGAGGGCCCCCGAGTCCCTGCCACCACAGACACAGACTCGCAGTTTGCCCATCTCGAGTAGCGATCATCACGGTCCGCCCGCCGCTTCTGCTTGGAAAATCACGCTGCTTGCGTCAGTTTAGCTCGTCTGCGTCAAGCCAAGATCCGACACCATCCCTACCCACCGGTCGCCCACTGCACCGCTGCAACTCTATTGTATTGATGCTGCACCGCACTGCACGCCGCACGCCGCACGGCACTGCGCGGCATGTGCAAAGCCTACATCCCCTTCTGTTACTCTAGCCAGCCCGCGGGAACCATCGGACCATGGTCACGCCCGTGCAGCAACAGCCTCGAGCACCCAATGCCCCTACACTCACATTGCAGCCCTTCTCCATGCCCAGCGGCGCCGCCCGCACAACGCTGTTGCTGCACACCACACAAACTTGCGCCCACAAGTCGTGACGCTTACACGTTGACATGTCGCATCTTCACACGCAAAGTCTCGCTATCAGCTACTAGAAACTCTTCGCCTCGTAACCACCTCATTAAACCAATGCGCAGACTAACACCTCGCTCATCTCTGGCCTCCCTATATGTCCACCGCTTATAGCGTGGTAGGCAATAAACTATGGACCATGGTCCATGGCCGACCCTCTCGAGTGCGCACCGTCTTGCAGATCGAGCACACGCATCACGACAACAGCGCGTCCATGTCCGCCCCCCCAGCCTTGTCGCTGAAGTCATCGACGGTGGCGGGCTCCATGGAACCAACTCAGGTGCATCTAGACGCAGGAACCGGCAGAAGCAGCACTGGGGCATGGTTTGATCTCCCTGCTGAAACACGCTTCCTGCCCGGCCTGCGGGAGCGTCAACTGGCACCCGCTAATCTTAGAGACCTTCGCTTTGCGGTGCTTCTCTGTCCAATCTGTCGGTCGTCCCAATCACCTCCAAATCGATCAAATCGTCCATCGTCGACCACACATCGCATTCGCGCCGTCGCTACCAGCATTGGGAGGCTTCTGGCGCGGCGTTACGCTCTGAGCGCAAGCCAGTGATGTCGTGGAAGCCGTTTCAGAATTACTTTTGGCTAGCCGTTGGCCCTGACCGTTTTCGCCCAGCTGTGGAGCCTGCAAATCAAAAGCTTTCGGCGGACACTACCTTTCGCGTGCAAGCGCCGGCTAAGGTACGATGTTGGAGCCGTAGCGTCACTGGCCCTCTCATGCAATCTGGAGGCTGCATGTCACAGCCATCGTCACTCGTTGCTTTTGCCTTGCTTTCTCAACTGCATAATTGCGTACGTAGCACTCTACGTCTGTACCTGTGGATCGAGCTCAGACCCCTACAATGTCAGTCTTTGGACACGGTATGGAGCTTGTCGTTTCGACGTCCGTTGGGCTTACTGTGCACTTACTCGCAACGCACCCACCGAGTGTAGTCGAGCATTTGGCTCGCTTACACGAGATCGGACCCAATACGACCCGTTCATATCCGACAGACTGAGCATCGAGCGCCGACTATCTGGTTCCCCTCTTTTCCCCCAAAAAGCTCAGATGCTCCGACAAAGTAAAATTTGCCGACTCTGTGCGAACGCCTGGGTGTCGTCCTCGTGAGACCTGCACGTTGCCCGTTTGCCCAAAAACAAAAGCTTGTGCACGCATGCAAGTGGCATGCATGACATGTACAGAGACTCATGTCTCAATACAACATACATGACCAAACGGAGCAAGTCACCCTTTGGGATGGTGATGTTCGGTACCTGCGTTAGCGAGGATGGGGGGTTGGGCGGATTCTGGATCCATGTCTGAAACTGTTCCTTCTCCTCCCGCTGACTACCGAAACGGGGATAACGATGTGCCCATCTCTCGTCGAATGTAGAGAAGGCAGCCGCCAGTGCTGGTGGATCCCGCCTCAACTTGTCAACTGTTTTCTTTGCATTAACGCGACAATTTCCCCTTTGGAAGCACGGACTCGCGCTCGACTCGATTCGAGTCGATGTGTTCTAGATGACTATGTAGCTATGTTGGAAACGAGACTAGTGGCTGTGCGGTGAGAAGGAGCTTCAATGAGAATTCCATGTGGAGGAAGCCCGTTAGCGATGTGATGTACCTACTACATGAATCGTATACCGTGGCTGGCCGCATGGATTCGAACGTTGGACCATGGCCCATGTGAGTCGTGGATCCTCCCCTCTTCTCAGTCAAGTCAAGTCAAGTCAAGTCAAGTCCATCGCTAGTTCTGTCCTGATCTGTTCTGTTCTGTTCTGTTTTACTCGCGAAAGAAGAGTGCACAGGCCATGAACATGTACATATACGGATAGGAACATTAGCAAGGTAATACTTGAAGGATACTATAGGGTCTGTACTCTACTCTCACGTGTCCCTACACAGTAAAGACGAGCCCCCTCCCCCTCCCGAGGACCGCGGTGAAGTAATCGCCAGGCAGCAAAAAGATCAGACTAGCCCGTTCTCATCCAAACTTCAATGAAAAATGCAATGGAGATGGTAATCCCACCTTGCGCGCCGCCGCGCGAACCCCTTTGTCTTGCATGCCTCTCTCTTTCTCTCTCATTTTTTTTTCGATAAACAAGGGGGAGTGGATTTGGGAAGCGAATGCTACATACTCCCACTTACATGCACACACGGTGACATAAACATAGTACATAGTACATATACAACGTGTAAAGTTTATTCAGCAGCAGCCGCAACGACTCATGTAGACGCGAGGTACATACGTGCCCCCCCGTTCAACACCCTAGCTGTATCACGAGCCGAAATCGAACCATGTATGTATGTAGAAAGCGTGCATCCACTCCGGCCGCGTCCGCTGCAACACAAAGGTTCGATAATCGCGGCAGACATTGGGTTTCCAACACACCATCCATCGAGCCTCCCGTCGCGTAAGAAGCGTGCGATGTGACTGAGCGGCGCACAGACCGTTTCCCTGCCGCCGCCCCCCAGTCGCGGGCGGCGTGGTAGAAAAAAAGTCAGTGATCTACTTCCGCTGCTTCAGGACCCTTGGGGCTCCTTTTGTATCAGAAGAGCGGAAGTTTCAGGTTTTGTTGTTGTCCGCTTGCAGCCTGCTTGTGTGTTTGCCATGTCGCAGCAGTGTCGGTGGGTTAATCGGGAATGGGGGTGGGGCGATCGTTGGAGCCGCTGACCTCAGCTCAGATCCTGTGGACTTTTTTTCTACAAGGCTGGGAAGAACGATCTGGTAGGGTTTCTTTTGGGGGGGGGAGGGTATGTTTGCGATTGAGTGCATAATCATGTGTGAGTGGTGGGCGTTTTGGCGTTGGCGAAAGTCCCATAAGCTGTATACGAATACGAGAGTGGCTTTCGTGCGCTTGTGGCTCGTCCTTGCTTTCTTGCTTTCTGGCGTCGTTATGTGTGGCTGGACTACGGGAGTACAACAATGACACTTCGCTCGTTCTTCGTTGCGCCATTCTGTTTTCTCTTGGTATATCCGAGCCCGGGTTTGAGTCTGTGTGATTGACTTTCTTTAGCGGCGTGGGTTGGCGGCAGCGCCACTGGGTTGCGTTTAGTGCTTTGGCTTCGGACGCACACCACATGACGCATGGTGACGCCAAACTTTATCCCCAAGTATACCAGCAAATAGTTGTGATGGTCTGTGTGAGATTTTTGAGTTGCAGGTGTTTCGCGTAGCCTGCCTAGATCTATTCTGCTCTTGGGTTCGGGAGCATGTATCCTTGTGATTCAGCGCCGGATAACAAGCCAGCTCGTGGCTTGGAAGTGTGAACTGTGGGTACAAGCAACGACTAGTTGTCCCAAAGACTTGAAGAAGGTTTCTGCCATTCGCGAATTCTAGTGAAGAATCATGGTTCTTACAACAGCATCCGCGACTATCGCTCGGGAACGGAAACACGACGGACTCTGGCGCCACAGACCCTGTTCGCATGAATTGCCTGAGTCGATCATCTTGGTGGTCTGCGTTTGCACATATGACCACTTCGAGAGATCTAGAGCAGTGGGATAGCTCAGCGGACTACCCCGACGCATCCGATATAGTCGTGAGGCATATCGTAGACGCGCTATGCTTGATGAACATCTAAAAGAATCGATTGCCGAACCAGGATCCTCCTCGAAGCTGGCAGTGGACCTCAAACGACCCAAGGTACATCATCACGGGGTGGACTTTCCAAATACCGGAGTGGAATAGACTTTCGGAGGCCTTCGCCCAGAAGTTGCAGGAGCGGTAGTACGACTTGAAAGAAGACCCTCGAATCCACTTCGAGGACGATATTCGCTTTCGGATATGTCTAGCTGAGGAGATGGTGTGCAAGTCGTCGCATCTTGGACAGAGGGGGCCTATGTTCCAGAGTTTGCATGTGCAGGTTGCAATCTTACAATCGTCAGTCCGAGGTAACGTGGAGTCTGTTGAAAACTGATTTGATTTTGGTCTTCCTACTTCTCTGCTTAGCATGTGAAGTTCAGTCATTTCAAAGCATGAAGCTTGAATTCTCGACTTTGAGTTTCCTCAATGTCTGCACTGCTAACCTTCAAAAGAGTGCATACGTATATGTGTGAGTAACCTGCCGTTTTATCTAGACAGTCTATCGGTCGTGTATAGGACTAAGAAGACCGTGACTCGCTGTCAGTCGTAACTGGGGGTACTTGCATCGGCCTACCATGATTATGGATGTCACTTCTCGTCCATTGAGTGGCTTTACCTGTGAGCCATTTGATCAATTGACGATTTGTCGCATCAATTATGCTACAAGGCTATTCTGCATTGCCTCCATCTCAAATTCGCGATCGTTGCATATCGACTTCTATGTCTTTGCGCAGGATGACGTCTAAGGTTCTTCTGGCCCAACTGGACGAAGCAATCGAGCCACTCAATTCCGGATCAAGCTCGAGGTAAGATCTCGAGGTAAGATAGTCAATAGGTGGTATGAAGGATCAGCTTTTGCTTCATGCGAAAGAATTTGTGAGTGCGACTCGGATTTCAAGTCGGGAATGTAAAGTGTCGTGAGGGTTGTTTCCCCGTTCGTCGCTAGTGCTCGCCAAGAGCTCCTTCCTACCGTAGCAACTACGAACCTGAAGCTCAACCAACCAGTGCAATCCTGAAGCATCATCTTCCACACCGATGATACACTCTTCTATGATCGTGGCCGTTGGGTCTTCCCGAGCAATCGTATCTGCGTCGACTACATCACTTCGGATCTCGAGCCTTTCTCGACTTCCACGCGTTGGCCAAACACTCTGTCCAGTGTTCTCACGTGCGTCCTGTTCCTGGCAACGCAATGACGTCGGCCAAACAAAGCGAACTTCCTCAACACCAACCACATCTTTGAGACAATGCGCCATACAACCACGTGCGTTCTTCAGTACCTCGACAACGCATAAGCTACAGCTTGAAGATGGAAACTCTAGTTCAAAACTCGCCCAGGTAAGCTGAAAAGCTTTTCTCCGTACTACAGACAACCGTGTCCGCAACCTTCGTATAATTCTGTGGAGATGTTGGTATCTTAACATGTGTTTACTAATGGGTACGCCCATGCGGTACCATTGTCTCATGATCCGTACCATTTGTCGCGCGGTGTGTGTCACCACACCGAGAGGAAAGACCGAGATGTCGGAAGGATTATTGTTCGGGACCCCAGCAACACGGCGGCTTATTTTCTGATTCATGGTGTGCTGACTATGACTAGCAACCCTCTCCAACATCAGCTAAGGCGAAATTAACAACAACTCTAAAGTCAACACTCAAACTCGACAATACCAAGCATGAGAACATCTACAATATTCCCAATTTCCTCACATTAACTCGCCTATTGGCGACTCCGATGATAGGATATCTCATCGTTCACAACCACCACCTCTATGCGTTCTCATTATTCACCTATGCCGCGTTCTCGGATCTTCTTGACGGTTGGATAGCCCGGAAATGGAAACTACAGACTGTTGTAGGGAGTGTCGTGGATCCTATGGCTGACAAACTGCTCATGACGACTCTTGTCACTTGCTTGGCCGTCAACGGAAGTCTACCCATGCCGCTATTCGTACTTATCCTAGGAAGAGATGTAAGCTTGGCTATATCCGCACTCTACTATCGGTATGCAAGTTTGCCGGCGCCCAAAACCATGGCAAGGTACTGGGACTTCAGTCTGCCAAGCGCTGAGGTGCATCCTACGACCATATCCAAGTTCAACACGTTTCTGCAGCTCAGCTTGCTGGGCACTCTGCTCAGTACCAATCTTTTGCACGACCCTGCAGCTACATCTTCTGCAGCTGGTGGCGTTCTTATGTCCATCCAAGAGCTGCTTGGAGGCGAACAAGGGGTCAAGAACCTGATCACGGGCTTGTCTGCTGTTGTGGCTAGTACCACCGTATACAGTGGGTTGGAATATACGTGGTTGAAGAAGGCTGTGGTGATTCTGGGAGGAGATGAGGCTCTGAAGAGGAAGCAAGGGTTGCGCGGTAGGATGATCATGGCAAGCGGGTTCGGATCGTTCATCGCGCTCGCTGTGTATCTTTGGTACAACGATCGGGCGGAGAAAGAGTTGGAGAATGCAGTTGAACAAAAGTAAAGTGTACCACCAGACACGATTGGGATCTAGGCGTCATGCAGCAAATTATTCTCGCAACATTAACGACAGAAGTTTCTCCTGTTCCTCCAACTGCTCATCGATCTTTCGCTTGTTCACTATTGAATACCACCATTGCTGCAGCACATTCACATTCCTCGCCATCGGAATGCCGCTCCGGCGTGCATTTGAACCACCCCCGCCCTAATCTAACACTACTATCCCATTGTTCTGCAAACATCGAACTTACGACTCCACTTTGCGCCTCAAATCCACACGAACTCTTTGTTCGTGACCGCCACCATGCCTTCACGTGCACTTGAAATATTTATCGCGATAATCTCGTCTTTCTTCGTGAATCCTTGCTCGACCGATCATTACGATTCGCCTTCAAGATCTAGGTCGAGGAAAACTAAACGTATCACTTGTAATCAGTATCCGCGACGCTTGTATTCGCAGCTCGAAATGGCGCCTACAACAAGACGACGAAGTAAGCTGATAAGTGACTGGGAGGTCAATGATGCTTCACCGAATGACGAGGTGATGAATGTAACCATCGACCCAGCAAGCCAACGAGAAAGTATCGACGAGAGTAAAAGTCAAAGTCCACGCGCATACCTCGACGCACCCAAAAACAACAGCCAAAAGCCAACCTACGAACAGACCAAACCCCCAACCCCCACACCATCCCTGAAAGAACGCACATTCTCCATGGAAATGACCGAAGCAATCGAGGCTCTCCAACGCGCTGAAGAAGCTGAACAACTCCTCACCCCCTCAAGCATCAAGGAACACGACCAGGACATCGACACTTCCTCTGATGAGAGCACAAAGATACCTACCATCCGCGTTCTCCATCGCCCAGATGACAAAGACAACGCACTCTACTCCTCAGACGAAGCAAACTCATCCGACCCCGACACCCCCACCGACGAAAACAGCAGCGCAGATCTCGAAATCCTAGTCCCAGATACCCCTTCTCAACCCGACTCCCAACCCCTCACAATAGCCATAACACTCTCTACTCCCCCCGCCTCCCCCCTTTCCCCATCGCCATCACCCAAAACTCGCGCGCTCGCACTCGCACCCCAAGCCACAACCCAACAACAATGGCATATCCCACCCCGCGAGCCCTGGAAAGTCGAGTACATTTGCTACGAGTGCGAACAGCCTGTTGTGATCCGTGGTGGGGGGTCAGGCATATGTGATGCGCAATCAGGAACAAATTCGGATAAGATGCGGTGTAGGGAGTGTGGATGTAGGGTTTTGTGGAAGAAGAGGACGGAGAGGATTGTGCAGTTTGAGGCTAGGTGAGGTGGAGGGGCATGGAGACGGGGGTTGTGTTTTAGCTAAGGAGAGTTTTATTGTTAAGGTTGGATTTGATGTTGAAATTGAAACAGGAGATCATTGGAAAATACACAACAGCTACACTCTACAATGCCTCTTATCGCAAGGATTATACTTGACTCCGCCCAATGCATTCATCCTACTCATACTCTTACAACACAACACCACTTGACCACATAATCCTAAACCCGAATCCAAATCGTCTACAATCCCTGTACATGCACCCCCCCAGCAACCCCCTCAAACCTCTCCTTCCTCTCCGCAATCTCAGCCCTCATCCTCTCCTCCCTCGCCTCCTTCCCAACCCCCCTAACAAACTGCAACAAAGTCAACGCCCCCGTCGGCGTAACCCCCTCAACCCGTCTCGCCATCCCCACACTCTCCGGCCTCGCAACCTCCAACGCCCTCTTCTCTTCAAAACTAAGTCCAAAGATTGATTCATAATTGATGTCAGCCGGCAGTCGCAGATGTTCATCGCGTAACCAGCGAGCCTGGTCGGCAGACTGGGATGCAACGTATGGCGCATACGTAGCGTTGATATGTACACGGTTCCGTATGTACTCTGAATAATTATCGATTTGAGGGAGGATACGAGCGAGGGATGTTGGTGTTGTGGATGGGAGACGCAGTACATCATATGCAGAGCGTTTTGTGCTGTCGTTGCGGACGGCGAAGCCGGATTCGTTCCAGGCTGGCCAGCTCATTGTTTTTTCTTGGAGGAGTTGTGTGAGTTCGGCGATCTGGGTGGATTCAGAAGTGAAGGCGGACCAGCGGGCTGAGCTGATTACGCCGGCGGCGTGGCCGAGGGGGGTGAGGCGTGTGTCTGCGTTGTCGGCGCGGGAGGACATGCGGTATTCGGAGCGGGAGGTGAACATGCGGTAGGGTTCTGAGACGCCTTTTGTGATTAGGTCGTCGATCATGATGCCGATGTAGCCATCTGCTCGCGTTAGGAGTAGTGGGTCTTTGTGGAGGCTCTGCAGCCCTGCGTTGATGCCAGCGACTACGCCTTGGCCGGCTGCCTCTTCGTAGCCGGTGGTGCCGTTAATTTGGCCGGCGAGGAAGAGTCCAGATATGTTCTTCGTTTCCAGGGTAGAGCGTAGATGTCGCGGGTCGACGTAATCGTATTCGACACCGTAGCCTGGTTGCAACATGGTCACGTTCTCGAGCCCATTTATGGTTTTGAGCATGGCCTCTTGAATGTCTGCGGGGACCGTGCAGGAAATGCCATTGGGGTAGATAACATCTGTTTCAAAGCCTTCGGGCTCCAGCCAAATGATATGTGATGGCTTGTCTGCGAAACGGATGACTTTGGATTCCAGCGAGGGGCAGTACCGAGGTCCTTTTACAGTTTCCCGAATGTGGATTGATTTGTCGAGATTCTGCCGTATTATATCATGTGCAGCTTCGTTGGTCCTTGTCACATAATTTAAGAGTTGGTCTTCGACTTGCACGCGTTCGTTGAGATAGCTGAACGGCATGGGTGGGTCGTCTCCCTCTTGCGCTTCCAGGACTTTGTAATTGATCGTCTTGCCGTCCAATCGTGGTGGCGTCCCTGTCTTCAGTCTTCCCAATGTGAACCCCGCATCCCTCAGACTCTTGCTCAGCCCAAATGTCGCGGCCTCGCCCATGCGCCCAGACGGATACGCCTCAAGCCCAACATGTATCTCCCCGCCCAGAAACGTTCCCGTAGTAATAACAACATTCTCCGTCATCATGACCTCTCCACTCTCCAACCTCACTCCAGTAATCCTGCCATAGCGCCCCTCCCTCCGCGCCTCCTCACTCCTATCCACAATAATATCCGCCACACTCCCCGGCACAACACTCAAACTCGGATACCCCAAAATCTCCTCTTTCATATACTTCTTATACAAACTACGATCAATCTGCGCTCTCGGTCCCCAAACCGCAGGACCCTTCTTGCGATTTAAGACTCGAAACTGTACACCCGCTTTATCCACAACACGGCCCACGACACCGTCCAAGGCATCGATTTCGCGTAGCATGGTACCTTTTCCGATTCCGCCGAAGGACGGGTTGCATGAGCAGACGCCCAGGTTGTCGAGGCTCGGGGTGATGAGCGCGGTGCGGGCGCCGGTTCGGGCAGAGGCGGTGCTGGCTTCGCAGCCTGCGTGGCCGCCGCCGATTACGATGACATCGTAGGGTCTGCATTGTATATAGTCAGAATACCGTCTCGGAACTAGTGGGGGGTTGCAAGATTGTCGTACCGCTGGGCGTCGCTCGAGACGGTAGCCAGAGTTCGGCGGGAGCGCTGGAAGCGATTGAATGACCTTACGCGGGGCGCATGGCCCCAGAGCTGATGCGCTCTTTGCGGCACGACTCTCTGCATGTTGGGGAGCGAGTGTGGTGGCGCTTTTGTGTGGCCAAAAAGTTCAGAGAGATGCGGAGGTGCCCTCTTTCGCCGCAATGTCTTAGCGCACGGATCATGGGGGTTTGTGGCATTGAGACTTTTGTCAATGACGGCATTGCTGTAGGCAGTATGGGCATATTGAAGTGTTAATTGCGATTGACATGGTTGGTGATCTATGCTGCGAGAGCTTATGATCGAAAGTTTCTGACAGTTTGGGTACGCAAGGTGACACAAGGTACAAGAAAAAAGGTATCATTCATGCGCGCAGCATCCATCGCCAGACTGCAGAGCGGAGATCATTACAAAAGAACCTTCGAAATATAGTGTACAGTCATAGCACCTGAATACAAGCCCCTTAAGAAGAAAGCCCACAGCGCCACTGCAAAAGTCAGATCCTCGATCATAACCGCCCATTCATTGTTCGATCCAATTCATCGACAAGTTCAGAAATGCACTCTGAATACGTTCAACCAGAAGCCTCCTGTACGAGACCCTCCTCATTGAGCTCAGGCTCCTCGTTGCGAGGACGCTGCAAGACATCGAAGTTGCGTGCGACCAAGCTCAAGTTCGAGCGCTTGTTGCCCTCAGCATCCGTGTAGTTCTCCATGCGCGCATCGGCATCGACGTAGAGGAGAGATCTATCAACAACCAGTTAGCCAAAAATCTTCATACGCAAATGCGGCTGCTTCTCCCAATCCATCCTCTCACTACTCTCATCCCCATCCCCTCCTCCAACCACACCAGCAAAACACACCAACAAGGAAAAAGATCAACTCACCCCTTAGGAACACTCATCAAAAAGTCCTTCTGCGCGCCCTGCACAAAACTCGCAACCCGAAACCAACTCGTCTTCTTCTCCTCCCCTTTGCCATAGCTCGTTCCAATCACATAGCGCACAAGCGTGCGATCCCCACTAATCGTCACTTCCTCGGGCGCAACCCCCAGACGGCCGACTACAGTCATGCGCGCAATTTGCTGGCGTGGGGTTGTGCTGAAGGCGCGGGCGGCGGGCGCGCGGAAGGCGGCGGTGCGGAGCGTGGATGTGAACATTGTGGTGGTGGGTAGCTGGGTTTGGGGTTTGGGTGGTGAGTCCGCGGAGAGGATGAATGGGGGATGAGAGTGTTTCGATAGGCGGTTGTGATGGGTTACGGGTGGGGTTGTTTTGATAACGGGCGGCCTTGCTGCTAATTGTTCGTGTTGGACGATTTCGCGTCGCGTCGTGCGACGGGGGGTTACTGCTTTGGGGTTGGGCGGTAAGGGGAAAGGGCACGTGTGCCAAGACTTTCGCGGATTCGACGAGTATCATTGTCACCTTGCATTGAGGGCCTCATGAGCGGGTAGAGTTGCTTAGATCGAAACTTGATTTGTTTGATTTGGCCTAAACTGGGTATATACTTTTGGTTACCAAAACACTGGCAATATCGAATCTCCAACGTTGTAGACGGACAGGTAGACATCACTCAATCTCCCCTACCTCCTCGCCTTCTTAGCATCCCTCTCATCCTCATCACTATCATAATCCTTGTAGATACCCTTCGGTTGCGTCTTATCCCACGCACCCGTAAATACGTTCTTCTCGCCCGCCTTGGGTGCATACTTGAGCAACGCCTCCCTCGGATCCTCATCCCGCATGTCACTGCCCTCGATTTGCTCCATCACATACTTCTGATCAGGCGTAGATTTCGCAAATGGCGTTACAGCAGGTATGTGTGGCCGCCTTGGGTCGCGACTCTTACCTGAAGCTGTGAGACCGATGGTTGGGTGCCGTGCCGCGAAGGAACCGGCAGCGGTTTTTCCGGATGGATCGTGGGCTTCGCCTGCCATGCCTAGCGGATCCATGTCTACTGTGAGGGAGGGATCGTCGTCGAGATGTCGCTTTTTTGGCGCTTTGCTGAGGATGGTGAGGGCGCCATTCATGGAAAGTTTGGGGTTGAAGAGAATAGTGGTCTGGCCGTTGGCGGAGCCGGTGAGAATCTGATTGAGCTTGGGGTGCCAATTTACTGTGATGAGGGGCGAGCCCGGTGTTACTGGCGTGACGAGCTCTGGACGAAGTGTGGCGGGGTTGAGGATATGGAGGTGACCTGTCTCAGAGCCTGTGATGATGCTGGACCCATTTGGTGCGAATTGAATGTTCGAAGTTGGGTATTGTGATGATGTTGATGCGTGCGATGTGGTGTTGAGCGGTGTCTTGAACTTCCTCGTATCCCAAAGCTTGATTGTGTCGTCTCCTCCTCTTGTAATCACGAGTCTTCCGTCTGCGCTAATATCAATCCCGCTTGTCCAGGTATCCTTCGCATGTGCATCTCGAATCTCGGCGGTAGGGCGATGGAATGGTCCTTCTCCACTCCACATGACCAAGCTACCATCTAGAGCCGCGGCAACAATCATAGTGCCATTCCCATCCGGAGAAGCTCCCCATGCGATAGCCGTCATTCTTGTCATACCCGCACTGCCAGCAGCCCGCGACTTGTGAACGATGACCTCTTCCTGCTTCATCCTCTTCTTGGTATCCCATATCCGTACCGTACTATCCGTTCCCGCTGTGACAAAGCATTCGCGATTCGTAGGATGCCACGCGCCGCTCGTGACTTCTGATGTGTGTCCCTTCGTATTGTGTTTGTCCCTCAAGTACATATCGCCCTTCTGAAACTCCGCCGTAAGGTCGCCATCTCTGCTGAACAGCCTCGCCTGCGATGTTGCCGTAATGCACAAAAATTGGCCTCCCGAGTTCGGACCATACAAAACTTGGTGTATCGAATGCGACTCGGCAGTCTGCGATGGCTTCGTCGCAAAAGGATCCACAGTCTTGAACGCGCGAATCGTCGACGGCGTAAGTGCGCTCAAATCATGCAGCTTGAGCACGCAATCGTTACCACCTGTCACCAATCGTGTCCCCGAGGGATCCAGTGCAATTGTAGTGACTGCGCGGTCATGCGTCTTGATGATCAATTCGTGCGACACGGGGTATTCGTCCTCCTCATCGCTCATATCGCTATCGTCGTCGTCGTCCGATTCCTTGTCGCCATCGTCCGATCCGGCATCTTTCTTCTTCGCATCTTTGCTCTCGTCCACGACAGGTCTGCGCGCGCGCTCGATTTGCGCTTCGACGTCTACAGATCCATCTTTTTTCCCAAATTGGCTTGGCATGTACTGTGCGATCGCATCATCGTCATCTCCTGAGAAATCCATTATCGGCTCGTTTGCAGGAAATGCGTGGGTGCTTACTATTGGCGTTGTACAAACGGCGTGCATGCGAGTTGTGAGAAAGTTCGATAGGTATGACATAAAGCGGCCGCCTCGACGCTAACGCTAGCTTAGCCGTGCTTGTGGGGTCGCTCTAGCCGTGTTTTGAGAGCATGTGGACTTCCTCTCCAGACGACGCATGCTGCTCTGATGTGGTGAACTTCCGAACTCGATGATTTTTATTCCTGACTGGCCGATAATAATCACTAGTAATTCTTGCCACATGATTTGCAAGCGACTCAACATTCCTTAGTGTTCGATATGGGAGGTTTTCCACTCCGAGAAGCCATGAGACGCACCGCCTCGCATAGCGTGTCTAAGTAGTGAAGCTAATCACCCTGACGACATAGTCGAATCTGTCATCTGAAGCCTTCCTCATCTGCTCATATTCATATAAAGCAGTCGCACTGCAACGCTCTGCAAACATCAGGCTACGAACAACAAGAATTACGTGAAGCTGAAAGCAACCACGTCAACTTTAAACCCTCACACCTAACCACTTCCCCCCTCCACCCCTCACCACACCCAATCTTCCAAACACCCCTCATTATCTCCCTATCCCCCGAATAATTTTGATAAAAAAAATGCAACGAACCCTCATCCTCTTCGGCTCTGGCCCCGGAATCGGCTCCTCCATAGCCTCAGCCTTCGCCACCACAACCCCAATCACCAACATCATCCTCCTCTCCCGCAACACCACGCGTCTCCAAACCACAGCCTCAACCATAACTTCCTCCCACCCAAACCTCACAGTCTCAACTCTATACTGCGACCTCTCTGATCTCGCCAGCCTCCCCGCCGTCTTGTCCCACCTCGACACACTCACCCCTTCTTCCTCTACACCAGAAATAATCTACTTCAACGCTGCTCGTATCAACCCCACAGACACTGTGCTCTCGGTTCCGGTGCAGGAAATAGAAGAAGATTTCAAAACTACAAATTTAGCCTTGTATCTTGTTGCGCAGCATTATCTTCCTCGTCTTACCCTGCTTGCTGAAGCCGAGGCGAAGAAAGTCAATGGGGAGGGGGAGGACGAGTGTGTTAGGCCGGCGCTGTTAGTCACTAATTCCGCGTTGCCGTGGGATCCGGTGCCCGAGTTGTTGAGTTTGAGCGCCGTGAAAGCGAGTCAGAAGAATATGGTGGAGAATTTTGCGAGGGCGTGGGAGGGGAGCGGGGTTAGGGTTGGTTTGGTGCATGTTGAGGGTGCTGGTTAGTGTTGTTCTTTGATGATGGTTAGAGATGCTAATTCGGGGTGTAGTTGCGCCGGAGAATAAGGTGTTGAATCCGAAGACGATTGCTGAGAGGACTGTGGCGTTTTGGAAGGAGGGGGAGGGTGTGGGGTTGAGTATCAAGGAGGAGTAGGATGGAGAAGGGAAGCGAAGTGAGGAGAGGAGTAGTAACTCGGAGGTAATAGCTTGGCGGTTGGTGGCGAAGTTTTAAAAACCGTGGTGTAGTTCCTCTCCTTGACATGCCCGAAATCAAACTTTTCCCAAGGATATAACGCCACTCTAATGTGACCTCCAAGTATGGGGATCACTGATGTGTATGTAGATGTTTGAAGTAAACATTCCAAAGACCATACTCAGGCCCCCCGACGCTAGGCATGATCCTATTTCTAAGAACACGCCATCTCCATCATCCCAGCGCGGGAAAGTATTGCGACCACTGCACCGTCTGATACACGTCCACCGGTACCGACCGCAAACCCACAAACATCTCCACAAACATGTACAGCCGAGTAACACTATACAAAGCACCTAATACCCACACTTGTGGAAGATAAACTTGACTGGACACATCCAACATCACCACGACAATCAGCCACATAACAGGCGCCGCCGAACAATAAATGCTGCTCGCCCTCCATAGCCATTTTTCTGCCTCGGACGGGAAATAGAATCGCCATGCGAGAATTTGTAGACCTCCGAAGAGACTGAAACTTAAAATCCAGATTATCATTGTCTTGTTGGAGGACTTGAAATGCCATTGGTCAAGGCCTACTCGCTTGATGTTTTGTTGATCTTGCAGTGGCCCCGGAACCTCGAGCACGATCGGTGTCCGAATGTCGAAGGGTTTCTTCCACCACGCAATGTACATGATAGCGCCGCAGCAGACGTTGGATAGCGTGAAGAGCTCAATTGTAGTGACACTCATGCTATTGGCAGCGCGGCCGATGATTTGCGCGATGAACCACAAGATCTGAGTAGCTGCGATCGACTTCACTATGCAGTCGGACTTGCTGCGATCATCTATATCCGAGGACTCCAGTGCTGGTGATAATAATCCTCTTTGGCTAAATAGTTCGATGAGTTGTCTTGGATCAACACGAGTAGTCTCAGGACTGGTTTTCGAGACGTCACTGATTACGACACCTCCCATGTTGATGAAGAATGCTTGCTGCATTGTCCACTTGAAACTCTGAGAAGGAATCAGATGGAAAAGTTCTTAACTACGAGAGATGAACTTGCACTTTTAATTTCCCAGGCAGCCATGGCTTCGGATAAAGCGATGAGCACAAAAGCCTCAGGCATGACCAAGGCTCCCACCACATATCCCACCCGCCGCCTGAAGATTTCTCTTTGACTTTCGCCAATTGCAGGTAGATTGGGATGTATTGCGCTCCAGGTGCACAAGAAGATTGTCGCAAAACAGCTCCAGAGAAGTCCGATCGTTCCACGGCTCTGTGGTTCCGAGGCCCATCCTACATTTTCGACTGTCCAGTTCGGCATTGTTTTGTTGGAGTCCGGTGTCGCGAAGTAATTCATCAAAGGTTGAGATACCCTGGAGCGGAACAGGCAGAAGTAGCTCACAGACAATGGCAAAGCAGGCTGGGTGCCAGCTTTACCGCGTCCACCCTAGTCGTCATCAGCTCATTGGACACCACCATGCCCGCACTGTGCCGCTGCGTACCTCACTACAGCAGGTTGCCTGTTGTATGTGTACTATGGATGCTCCAAATTAGCACACATACCCAATCGACCGGGGCCCTGGCATTCGGTTATGGTCCAATTCCTTGCGTAGAGTCCTAACGATATCAGCGAGTGCGCATACTTGTGTAAGATAGTGCTGAACCACGAGCGTAGACAGGGATAGTAACATCGTGCATGCGTCAACACGTCAACCCATCGAGATGGCACAGCGTAGCGAAGCCCACGAGGGACATTCGCTGCAAGTGTTGATGTGGGAGCGGAGACACTGCCAGGTGATGTGGATAAGGAGAAGGAGAGTGAAGATCAGAAGCTGCAGATCACAACAGCCTCGCCGCTGAAACGGCAACCACATCACAATCAGCAGGCGCACTCACCCGCCCCCACTCACACGCACAGAACACACAAAATCGCCCCTGCCCTTCGTTCGAACAATCTTGATTCATCCTACGTATTCGCCATCCCATGCATATGAATTCCACGCCCTTCCCCAATCATACAAATCTCACTCTCAGCAAAACAAACCCCCCAGATCCACAGCTGATCCGACCGAAAGCCCACACATGCCTGCAACCCAATTACCACACACAAAAAGGTGCAAAGGGCACAAGAAAAGGACGACTATCAAAGCCTTCCTCTCTACGCCAGAGAAAAGAAGAAGGAGAAAAGGGTTGAATAAAAACTCCAGTGGAAAGTCCCGAATCAAGAATTCTCCAAACCACCTCAGATACATAGGCTCCCAAGCTGTGCCATGCTAACCGCTCAATGCTCAGACAGACCAGATGTGTTTGTGTGTGTGTGTGCGAAAGGGAAAGTGATGCTGCAGTTTGGGGTTGCAGAGTCAGCAGTTCGAAGATGAAAACAATGTTGTACAAATGTAGTTGCAGATGGGAACGAGGAATGGGAGGCGATTGTGTTGCTGATTTAGGAGTCGTTTACGTGATTTGTGTGCGTGGGGGTGTACGAAGCTTGGGGAAACGGATATCGAAGAGGCACATTTGCCCAGTGAATTGATACAGCCAAGCCGTATGAATACGTCGAAGTAGACATCCACCGTGAGAAGTCGAAATAGGGTAATTGCGCCTAACATGTGATCGCGGCCTCTGTGTATGAGGGGACCCACTTGCGCCTACACACCGAAAAATAGCAGATTCTGGAGTGCGTATAAGTAGTACGGCAAGTATCCAGTCGTTTCTATAAAGTAGATCGTCAATGTTGATCATCATCAGCTTGCGAGCAAACGTGAGAGAACTCCTATATCTCTACTGTCTTCAGCTCCTCGGTCTCGGGCACAGCATTCTTCAGGGAAGATGGAGACTTGACGTTGTCTTTCGGGGCCTCCTTTGTGGCCTCCTTGGCATTCTCCTTGTCGCTGCTCAGACTTACCCTTGATGTAGGGAAGTCATCGCTCGGCCGCGGGGTCTCGACGGGAATGAGCTTCTCAGCATTGGCGCTGGCCTTCGAATCGAGATCGGTGTGCACACGGATTGGCTGCGGTGTCTCCTCTGCGACTCGGGCCAGCGGGCTCGAGAGCTTGCCTCGGGGGCTGATGCCTTTCGACTTTGTTGATAGGCGGTGAGGGCTACGACCACGGTCTTCGGGAGCGATAACAGGGCTGTGGTATGGGCTGCTGGCGGTGCTGCTAGGAACAACCATGCCGGGCGCATTGGGATTTACGCGCAAGCCGCTGTTGGGACGTCTCCTCGCTGGAGGCCTGCGGCCGTTCTTCTGATCACATCGCCAGCGAAGGATCTCGAGGTATGGAGGCTCGACATTCTGGCGCTTGAAGGCCAAGAGTTTCAGCTCACCGCTATCTTCATCCATGTGTACGTTGTTGGAGTTGAAGTCATCTGCGATCATAGCAAGCATGGCACCCCAGGACCGCGCAACAACGTATTTGCAGTCGTAGTCACGACCGAAAATGATGATTTGTCCCCATGTACCAGTAGGACCTGGCGCAAGATCGGTAGCCAGGTAGTTGCCTCCCCAGTCACGCGCGAGCGGGATCCAGGCTGGATGGGCGTACGCCTTCTGGACTGCACCCTGAGGTTGCGAGTCTTGACGGGCTAGCAACTCTTGTCGCCAAAGAGGGTTTCCAGATGTCTGGGGTTGTGCAACGGGAGGAGCGGTGGACGAGCCAGCGAAGGCCTTGACAGGGATCTGCGGTGACGAGTAGTCGACCTTGGTGGTGAGGTATTCTTCCGCGACCTTGCGCCAGTTCTTCCACTCCATGACTATTTCCTCGCAGTCGAGCAACATCATGCCGAAGATAAGACCCGTTGGGAGACCTCCACGCTCCTGGCCATCGTGAACTTGCAGCGATTCGCGCACGTCCATGGGGAGTGTGGCATCGAGTTCATGCTCTAGCTCGTTGACATCGTTTCCTGTGCATCCCTCGCAGATGTTGTCAAAGAGCTCCACGTAGTGGTCCTCGACCCAGCGGTCAATGCGCCTCCACGAGTGAGACACGGGTGGCGGCGGGGGCAGCCCCTCATTGAAGTCCTGCATCTGAATCTGGCCATTAGCGCCCTTGTCGAAAGCGTCAGAGTCGGTGGTGTTCTGGCGACTGAGCGACCCGCGCATTCCGGGGGAGTAGGGCGAGCTCGGAGATAAGGGACCCTTGGGCGAGCCGATGAAGCCATTGCTGGTCGCGAGCTCGTCGTGCTGGTAGGGAGAGGCCAGGTCCATGCGAGACTCGGCGCCGCTCGTCGCTATCGAGGTGAGGGCGGAATGGCGGCTCTGGGGGATGGGGATGTGGCGCCCGGTGCGGTACGGGGAGTCGTGTGAGGCGTGGCGGTCGTTGGACGTCATCGTGTGCCAAAAGTCCTTGAAGGACGCGGCTATTCTGTGTTGCTGTCAGTCGCGTGGCCATATCTAAGACCGCAATCTCCTGGGGGGCTGTCCTACTGTTGTGCCATGGTGTCGGCGGTCTAAGGGAGGGCGGCAGCGAGCGTAGTGGTGCGCTCAGCGCGGCGGGCCAGTGCAAGGTGCGGCGGGGTGTCAGCGAGTGTTGTAGGCAGAGACGGTGCGCCGGTCGGGGAGGAGCGTTGGCAGCAGAGCTTGAATTCCGGTCGAAGAAAGTGGAGGTGACGTTCGACGAAAGGGGTGCCGAACGTGCTGGGCTTGGCGGTCAGGGCACCCTGGAACGATTCGCGAGTGGATTCCACAATTCGGCCGTGGGCTAGAAGAACCAGGCACTGGCAGGCAGCAGACTCTTCCGGGGCTCGAGGGCGCGGGTGCGGGCCAGTGGTGAGGGCGGTGGTGGTGGTGGAATGGGCGCTGCGGGTGCATGTGTTTACCACAAGCGCTGGCCTTGTTTGGTGTTGTTCGTTCGTGGACGCACGTCGATACTGGAGCAACCTCCGCGCCTACTGCTTAACCGCGAGCCTGCCTTGACCCCTCGTGCGGCTATTAATAGCGCATACACAGGTGCTATCTTCGCCACTTATTGCATGTTGCATGTACTATGGTATGTACGAGTATTGGTGCTCTCTCTCGCTCTCCTTTTCCGGTGCACATCCAACAGCAGCCTGGGCATTGGGTATGAAAGGAGGCAATCTGCTCTGGCATTTTGCCGTGGCCAATTCGCATCCTCTGCACTCATTCGTCGCCTGGACCCCCGCCTTGTTCGTCCAACCGACGTCCTTTGTTTCAGGCCTGCATATGCGCCAACAAGAGCCTTTCCCGAAGCCACCTCGCTTGGCTAGCCATCATCGCTCATCGCTCATCGCTCATTGCTCGCAGCTCACAGTCTATGGGGCTCTGTCGTGGGGAGAATTCGAGGCGGTCGTTGGTGGCGGGGACGCTTCACAGTCTGCTCTGCGCCACCAAGGGCTCCTTGCGCTTCCATTCCCTTGAAAGACTGCATGTGATTGGCGCCCCTGGTCAAACTCCCTTTCCAGCATCATCTGGCGGCACTTTGTCTTATTCTGTATCTTATGGTGTATACATATCATGCATTGCTATTGCTCTAGCTGCAACTCGCCTAGACGCTCATTTCCATCATGGGTCTGCGGATCTGCGACCACATCCACAGATCCCCTCGAGTGACGTGTCCAATTATCAGCCTCCCTCTCCGCTCTTCTGACGTCGTCGCAAGGTTCGACCTGGCACACCGATGTCAGACTCGTGGAGATATGCATCCATCAGGTCATCGAGTACTGTTTCACGTACACAGTAGACTGCAGATCATCGCACAAGTGCGTTATCTCGAGTGCCACGGGTGTGATGGTGTGCAGTTCGCTCGTCCTCCCACGCAATCTTCCAATCCCTGCATGTTCCCAGGTTCGATTTGCTTTCTTACGCCAAGCGAACCGGCTTTCTCCACCTGGGCACCATCCAGGTAACCTGTCCACTCGTTGTACAGCAACGAAAAAGCTTGAGAAGTCTTGCCACTCATACGCAATCATGAGCCATCACAGTGTCCCCGATAGCGGGAACTGGTACTTTTCGTTGGTGGTCGTGGGTTGCGGGGAGCGAGGCTGCTTATTTTTAGCTGATGTGTGCCCTCTGTCGCCACAACGCTCTGTAGCCGAGTGGCTGTGGCCACTGCGACCCGTCCGTTTTCATGACAATCTTGTGCATGGCATCGACATTGCGAGTGTCTATCTAACACCATTGTTTCTTGACGTCGGAGACTCTGCGCACTAGCCCTTCTACCCCAGATCCGGACACCGAGCCTGTGGGCCGGATACGAGAATGATGTGAAGCAATACGAGGTGATGTACGCGGCTCATCCAGATGTCGTATGTGTTCAAAGTTTAAAGCTACGCCAGATTTGGTCATCGTCCAGAACACATCAATTGTCATTTGACGCGCAAATTCAAGAGCTTCGTGCCAAGCTTGCTTGCGCATGCAGACGAAGTTAAAAGATAGGTGAAATGCTATCGCTTGGAGCAGGTACAACAAGATAGTATCTGAACACCGTGTATTTGCACTATCTCGAGCCGCATCCCTAGTACAACCCACCAGATGTGACACCGGACGCGTATGATCATCTCCATCACTAGCCCCCCTTCAGCTCTCCTATACAAGTCTTCATGTCGTGTCAGTCACTGTTATCATTGCCTTCCACCGACTTTGCTTATAGGGGTAGGAATGGTTGTCTTCGACGCGGCTCGAGAGTTGTTCTCAGGGTCATTCATTCGAGTGTGCAGGGGATTGGACATTCTGCTTGGCAGCATTTCCTGATTGTAGTCTGGGTAAGCTCCTCGTATTTCTGGCATATCGGACAGCCCCATCAAGTCAAACCGAGGATGGCAGAAGTCATGAAGTGACAAGGCCGTTACCACTGGTGGCGCATAACGTCCTCTCTGAACCAAAGACCTTTCACGTCACCGTCTTGCCCAGGAAATGAGACAGTTCTTCCTGCAGCGGTAACACAATACCCTCTACCGCCGCCTGCAAGAATTCAGCATCTTGCAAGCTAGCACCAGGCTCGCTGAAGCAGTGAAGACAGTGCCGCACAGCGCTCAGAAAAGCTGCTGAGAGGTCATCTTGTGCGTCTTCCGCCCATGTATGGACCATGGAGCATAGCAGCCAGGGATTCTGGTGCAAGGCTGGATCGGTAGCGCCATGTTCTGCTTCCTGATACTTCTCTGCTGTTGTACCAAAGTAGAGCTCGAGGAGGGCGATTGCCAAAGCGAGTAGAATTGTGTTCTTGTTGTTCCAGCTGCGTGGCCTCTGGACGGTTGTAAGTTCGACCACAGCTGGGGCGACATATGGGTGCTCGATATCGATGTCCAGAGTAGTAGTAGTAGTAGCGTTTCGGTGGAAAAGGATATCCTTCACAGTCCATTGATTGGTGAGCCACGGTGTGGAGTTCAGATAGAGAACGCTGGATGCAAGAGTCAAGGCCAAGCTGTATCTATCCCTCTTACTTAGCTTTGCACGTTTTCCGCCAACGACCGGACGGCGGTCCAGGAGGTCTTCTAGTGATACTGGTTCTGATGAGGGTACGACTGTCCGTACAGTATCAATGGGATAGACACCTCGGAGTATATTTTTACTATCAAGCGAGAAGCCAATAGTGGAGCTACCTTTGAGTTGCTGGATCGATGCACATAGATCTTTGACCTCTTGCAGTGGTGAAGCAGAACCGGTTACGGGATCCAGAATAGAGTATGGTGGCAAAGTGCCAAAGCTAACAGTCTTAGTCATCCTATGACTGTTAATGAACACTTCTACAAGGTAATACTAGTGAATGAAAAATAACTCACTTAGGTTTCGGTGACGACATTGGAGTGAGGTTTACATTGTCCTCGTTAGTTTCATCCTCGACACATATCTCAGCAGCTCGCCACGACCATGGGGTCTGCTTATTATCGACGTTGGGTGTGGAGAAGGAGAGGTTGAAACTAATTTTGGAGGATGCAGTGACCTTCTTTCCTCCTGTTGCGAATAGATCTCCCCGTGGATCCAATTGCAGGCTAGACTTGTGAGATGACTTGCATGCACATGACCAGCACAGTGTAAGGGAATCATGGAGGCTCTTCGCGTAGCCCTGCAATCGCCGAACACGCGTTGCGTTTGATGGTTTGACGGACTTCCGATAAGTCTGGATCTTCTCGGTCTTCTCACTGAATCGCTCAAGCTCCTTGTTGCATTCGTCAAGCTCGTTGAGTAATCCTTTAATGGTCTTCTTGCTCATACCAAACCGGATACGCTTTCTAAGCTCAAACTTGTCACCTTTCTTTGGGTTGGCAGCGACTATGGCTTCAAGATCGTTGCGGGTAAGCTAGGACAAATGAGTGTAATGCAAGGGCAGAGTTGTGGGAGATGCTCCTACCTCATCGGCTCGATCAAGATCTAACTTGCTCGCTATCAGCTTAGTAATTCGCTCAATATCCGTTATTGTACTGTGGTATGCTTGGTAGGATTCCTGTAGCCTGTCCTGCAGTCTGTTTGCCATATCTTTGCTCTTCCATAGCTTCTGTGAGGACCCTGGATCTGCTAGCATCTCGGACAACTCGACTTCGGACGTAATAGGTTCCAGGAGATATCTGTGGAATTTGTTAGGCATTATACACATCGTATCGATCAATTTCTAACGTACCGAATCGATAGCGCGTAATGGACATGCTGAGTACGAAGTTTCCGTATAAGTTGTGGCAGCTGCTGTTCCCATCGCATAAAAGACTTGATAGGGTCGAGTCCTTCGTTGTAGCTCTCGATACCTTGGACCCTGTCAACAAACTGCACGCCAACACCTAATCGTCCACTCTACACACCTTGTATGATCAACGGCAGACATCCCAGCACCAGCCCAGCTACTTCTATACCACTCATACTGCGCGCGGCGTGCCCAAGGTTGTTTCTGTGCCATTGTTAGTGTCGCGTGTAGGAGCAGCGAACAAGCGGGGTAAGGACGCCTTGAAGTACGCACCAACGTTCACACAAGCACGGGCAACATAATGGCATTCAATGTATTCGAATGAGCAGCTCCGATCCGTCTAATCCCACGCAGACAGAAGCTGAGAGAGCATCCATGCACGTCAGACGTCGTCCTCAGCTGCAGATGAGGCGCCCACACCATACTCGAACCGTTCTAGCTTCGTCGCCTCAGATGCGGCCCTGAAGCTCTGGAGGATCAACCACCTGGGCAGACACACGATCTTGCAGCCAAGGACAGAGATGAAGACCGCATGTCATCGTTCTGCACGTCGATATTTCACCGTGTAGGAGTCAGGAACGTCGATATCATCGCCTGAATGCATCGCTCGCCTCACTGCTCACAAATTACAGCAGCCTATCACGTTTCATTACGACATCTCTTGGCAAATCGCACCCGTTTCTATCAATATCCTATGGAAAATTGCTGTTTGAGATGCTACCATGTCCGAGTTACGCCTTGCTACTGCCGCCAACATACAGGCATTTCACAGCTTACTACATGCTCTCGACATAAGCGAGGGCAAGTGGACAGCCTCCATAGACCACGAAGCTCTTGAAGATGAAGCCGGGAGATTCAGGGTTTGGTCAGGCAATTTGGGTGCTCTACAAAAAGGACACAGCTCGCTTGACTATCGATTACGCGACTCTCCACTTCTATCCAGCAATGCTCTCCGGTTCCTGCAGGAACTCGAAGGGAACCTCAAAGAGGCATTCGCAATCGTATCTGGAGATCGCTTGCCATATGAACAACAACCGAAATCAAGAGAAGATGATGAAGACGAGAATGATGAAGATGATGGCTTCTTTAGTGACGACGAGGACGAGAGCGGAGGCGAGGAAGAACGAGACGGGCCCAGAACGGAATTGAACATGCGCTTTTCAGAAGTTGTGGATATTATCGACAATCTGTACAAGCTGAGCGTCCGTATCAGAACACCAACAATGCGACTGAGATCTCTCAAAGCGGCGTCCTACAACCCTAAGGATCCAGATACAGGTGTCGATATCATGAGCGCATATGCTGTTTATGATGATCTGCACATCAAGGAGTTACTTGCAACGTTACGGCAGCCCTTCGATTCCGAAGGAAGCGCCGCGGGCAATTTTCTAGCAGCACGGCTGAGCGCAGCCATTACCTTGCGCAGGCGACAGTTTAAATATTGGAAGCGACGTAAGTTTTGCACTGCGTTGAGCACACGCGCTGACGTTGAGTAGATCGAGATAAGTTAGGAGCAGCAACTTCATCTGATGACCAACCAGCGCTGATGGGACCATTTACGAGAGCTCTCGGCACTGTATTGAAAAACGAAGATCTGCCAGACAATGCTGTGAGTACCTCCATTCTACCATGTTCTGAGTCGTATGTAATATCTCGTGTCCTGCTCCGACACAATGTTGCTCATCTATGAGAGTCTATGGCTCCGCTGTCAGCCATGAGCGAGCGCTTTCACATCCCAAAGCATCTTAGAGCCTTGACTAATTACAACTTTACCAGGAAATACCGACAGTAATCTTGTTGCAGGAAGCGCCAAGTCAAAAGACCGGAAAAACTTTGTTGTCAGGAACAGAGGCTACACATCATCACCATTCGTTAGATGATATCGTTGACACCAAATCTGTGACCAGCTATGCTGTCACTGTCAAAGATATACAAGGCCGAGGCGTAGATCTGCCGCCACCTCCTCAAGCCGCTACCGGCAACAAAGATTTCGAGTGTCCTTATTGCTACATTATATGTCCGGCACGGTATGGGCATGGAAGAGCCTGGCGAACTCACATCTTGCAGGACTTGCAACCATACTGCTGCACATATGCAGAGTGTGATAGAGCAGAACAGCTTTTCCGTAGTCGAAGGGAATGGGCTGAACACGAGGCTAGTCATCGCAAAGTTTGGAGATGCCCGGAACATCCAACCAACGCGGTATACAATTCTGAGTCAGGTTTGGAGAGCCATCTTCGTCGAGAGCATCTTAATAGCTTTCCTGAAGGCCAATTGCCGACGATTGTGAAGGTCGGCGAAACCACCACCATAGATGTACGGGCAGTCTGTCCAGTCTGCTCAGCCCCTGCAGATACGGATGGTCTGGGTGACTTTCAAAGTCATATTGCGAATCACCTTGAGCGGATTGCAACCTTCGCTCTTCCAAGTGGCGTGGAGGGAGAGTCAGACGGCGCAAGTGGCGTTGCAAGTCGTGGCTGGTCCGGCAGCACAGGCTCACGAAGTATCACCAACTCGACCACACACAGCGAAGATTCGATGCACAACTCGTCAATATCACGTGAACTAGATGGTGGTGAGTTACACCGAGCTCCAAGCTATGGTCTAATTGCGCTCGAAAGATCGACTAAAAACTGACGCATGGATGGCAGATAATACACAAATTGCTAAATCACTTGATCAAAACATGGGACTGGAAAGCGCTCGGACTTTCTTATCGGCTGAGAGTTTGCAGCAAATCCCAGACACGAGTCACAGTCGAGTGGACATAACCCTTACCCAGCTTAATCTAGCAGATGAGCCTGAGGAACCACTGTCGAGTGACAACCAGTCTCAAGAGCAACAACTCGACGTTGACCGCTTGGATGAAGACCAGATACAGGAGACTCCAGCAGAACTAGAGGAGCATCTAGAGCAACGCGAAGCCTTCAGGGTGCACCTCTTGTCGATGCCAGGAGCTACGATGGTCCGATTCTGTAAGAGCTATGAAAGTAATATCGAAACGCAAGCTAACGCATCTTTCAATTTCTGCAGACAAACGTTATGGTTCCTGGACTGGGCGCGCTATGTTCACGCATAGCGCTGCAGCTGCGGAAGCGATGAAGCTATTCGACAAAGAACAGTTCCCTAAGATTAGACTCCAGCAATGTTCAAAGTCTCCGGAGAAACTCAAATTTGTTTCATCAACTCTATATAACGGTAAGTCTGGTTTTTTTTCGCCTTATTGTTGTTTTGGAAGGTGATTCGGCTTTCATAAAAGCATGCGCTGCGTTCGACTCTTTCTACGAAGTCTCCCAGTCATCCTTCGAAATACTCTTATTGAGGTATATGCTGATAAGGTGATCATCAGGCAAGAAGCCGCTACCAACTCGGCAATATACGACAAATACACAAGAAAGTCCTGAAGCTCGAAGTGTGTCATCGGGGTCCATATCATATGAGGACGAAGAGCAAATATCAAGAAAGCAGCCAGTCATCGGTATATCCGAAATCCCTACGCTGCGTTCATTGTATCGATCTCGTAGGCTTCTTCAGAGGGACCAGAGCTACGCGCCGAATGATGCTTACAATCAGGTCATCTCGTTTTGTTATTACGACTTGACTAGACTGGAAGTCGACGCGATTGTTAACAGCGCAAGTAGCGTGATGTTGCCAACAAGAGCGGAGACGACCCTCAACGGTGCAGTCTACAGAGCTGCAGGTCCAGGTCTACGGGAGGAAACAAAGTTGAAAAGCAAGCTCAAGGCTGGTCAAACCGAACTCAGTCATGGCCATAACCTACCCAGTACCTGGATCATCCACGCTGCTAGGCCGCGATATGCTAGGAGTAAGGGTATGGGCCAGTTCAACGCGCTTACCGAATGCTATCGCAGTGCTTTGAAGATGGCGAACAATTACGAGTTCAAGACGATAGCGTTTCCATGTATAGGGACCGGAAGTGGTTTTCCTCCTCGCATAGCTGCACGCATAGCCCTCCAAGAGGTACGCGAGTACCTTGATTCTCACCTTAGTCACTTGTTTCAGCGCGTTGTCTTCTGTATCAACAGTGCTATAGACGAAAAGGCATACTTGGATTTTTTTCCAGTGTTTTTTCCTCCGACGCATGGAGACTTGGACAGTGGAAGAGAGTCAGATTTCTCTGCCAACCGTGCTGCTTTGGCTGCGCAAATACTTGAAACCCGAGGACAAGTACAGAAAGTCAACGAGGAACTCTCTACTGACTTCAGCTTGCTGATTCCCGACTTCGACGACAAGATCCTTAGGAAATTCAGTGCGATTGATGCTTCCTTAGCGTCAATCCGTGGCTTCCTATTGGGGCCCAAGCACATCAATAGGAGCCTAGCGGACGTCAATTTGGTCTGCTCAATCATGCAGATGGTTTGCAGTCGGACTATGGAGACCATGGACGTTGCCAAGGACACCAAAGATGCATGGGAGAACAACAAGAAATATTGGGATGTATACAATCAATACATGACGAATACACACGGCACAAATCTCGTCGATTTTCTGACGATCTGTCAGGACTTTGTACAACATCTAGACGATCTTGTCACTCGTGACAGTACAGAGTCAGAAGCAATGGCCAGTAGACGAGCTGCCCTAGAGAGCTACGGAGCTAGGCAAAAGGGATATGACGGAGCAGGTATCCGAGAACATCTTGATGAGGAGTTATATGCCCGCGAAGTTCGCCAAAAAGCTAGTGTTCAAAGTCGCAACACTGTTAAGCTACAGCAGATCCCCTCCCTAGCTAAGCTCTATGAGCTTGGCGAGCTCGGCACCAGACCTACGTTGGCACGTCCTTCAGCTATTTTCAATCATTCCGTCTGTTTGGCAAGAGAGGACATAACCATGCTCGAGGTTGACATAATGGTCAACTCGACTGATGTGTCCTTTATGGGCATGGGCACGCTCGATCGAAGTGTTTTCAAGAAAGGCGGCCCTGAACTTCGCGATCAGGTGAGGTTCTTTGGAAAATGTGAGGAGGGAGACGTCAAGATGACACCAGGTTACATGCTGCCAGCAAAACACATACTACACGTTGTTCCACCTGAACAGTATGGGAAGAACACCAAGGATCTCTTGCGAGGGATTTATCGCGAGATTCTCCATACAGCTATGTTGATGCGTGCCACTTCAGTAGCACTCCCAAGTATTGGAACAGGCATGTTGAATTACCCACGACGCGACTGCGCCTCCCTGGCCATGGAAGAGGTGAAGCGGTTCCTGGAATCAGCCGAGCCTACTAGTTCTGTTGAGAAGATTATCTTCGTGGTGTACAGCTCCAACGACGAATTCATTTACAAGAATCTTCTACCTGTCTACTTTCCACCAACAGAACATGTGGCCGAGGCATCGTCAACAGCACCAGCTGAGCTCGATGGTGAATCCACCACAGTCGAACCAAAAGGGCCACCCCGCCGCACACTCTTTGGTTCTGTTGGCGAGGCACTTCGCAACGTGCGTTCCGGCAAACAACCAGAGATTTCCCGAGATGTCAACAGCTACGAAGAACATTATCTTATAAGCTTCGACTCGCACGCGGAAGACTGTCCGACCTGTAAAGACATTGATTACCTTTATTCTCAAGGACTTAGTCTTTGTTCGAGAGGTTATTCTCAAGCCAAACTGCTTCTTTCGTATATGATCATGACGGAAGACCAGAGCGTTTACACGAAGCCTGACAGAAATGGCCAATATGTCAAGTTGATGGTCCCGCCAGATCTATACCCGCTGTCGCTCAAGTTGCTTCACACCGAGGAGAAGAGCGTGCGGGATAAGGCTCGAAAGACACCGTTTGTAACGCCAAGTAAGAACTACGCCAAAGTCTTCAAAGAACAAAACCAAGCCGCTCTTGGATCATCAAGCTCTACTTTGGATACAGTGCAGAAAGTTGAGACAGTACGAGTTGCTTTGTGGTCAGATGCGGCAGCGAAGTGGTACTCCATCCATTTTGGAGGATGCAGCGTCCATATAACCAATGGACAGGTGGATATACGCCGCTTGGATGTACCAGAGGATCGACAGGTTTCTTTTTTGTCGCTCCAGCTTTCTCCCACGATGGCCGTGAGCCGACACGAGAATACGGGGCTTATCTTGAGTGGCGTGACGGAAGTAAATTTCGCCCAGAAACCTGGGGATGATCAACGACATGACCGGATTCTATTCCTCAATGGTACACCTGAGGACTCTGAGAAGCTGATGAAGAGGCTGCAGTATGGTATAGTCAACTTTGATTATCCCAAGAAAGATACAACATCCTCAACCCAGAAAGAGAACTCTCAACAGGTTACGGCTATTGCTGGGCCATCATCATTAAGTAATCCAAATCCAACGCAAGCAGATAATCAAGACGACGCCGAATTGGCAGATTTGACGGAGCTGGTATCTAAGGAACAACGCGGTGGAACCTTTGGCCGCTTGCAAAACCGGATCAAGAAACTGATGGGTGCGACTTCAAGTATGAGCTCCAGATCCGGCGCCACCTCGCGTAGGTGGAGCTCAATGGCGCCAGAGACCGGATCGGAACCAGATGCGCCTACAAGTGGCCTGTCCACGGCTACGAATAATCCTCATGAAAAGACTTCAGTTCCTTTGACAGACAGGGCGACACAAGAAGAGCTCACTCCGCTAGCGAAGAAGGTGCTTGCACAAATGACTGTTGACCTCAAAACACGGCCAGGATCCTACATCGGCCAAGTCATCACAGACATTGTAGCCACAAGTGGCCAGTCGCCGATCGAGATATCCAAGGCTGTGGTAGAGCTCGCAACTAAAGGCTTTATACACAACACCATTGACAAAGATACTTGGGTCGTCTCACACCCTCCTGCAGATCTGCCTGCTCTCCCTCGACAGCAGACACGGGGCCCATCCTCTGAGGTGCCTCGTGATGGGGATGAGATAAGACCGGATACGAAATCTCTTGCTGCAAGAGCCTTCTCATACCTCGACAAAGTATCAAGTCCCCAAGCGACAGTAACTGCAGCAGAGCAGGACAGTGCCACCGAAACACCCCCCGGAATATCAGTCCGCGAACCAGCATCCTTTGCAGATACACCACCGAGTCCTACTCTCCCATCCAACGAGCCAAGCACAGGAAACCAAGCAGGTCGAGTTTCAATGGTGCCAGACTTCGCAATCGAAACTTTCCCATCCCGATCCGGTGCACAATGGACCCGTATCCCCAAACCCCTAGTCAACAGCCGCGTCCTCAACGACGCAGAAGAGGACTTTGATGAAACAGAAGATAACATCATCATCCCCCGCGTTCTCCGACGCGGGGAGCTCGAGTCATGGACAGAGCAGACAAACGCCCTCACTCACGACAAAACCTTGCAACCTACCAACGACACCGATACCGAAACACAACCATCCAAACCCCCCACAAACCCGGAAACAATCCAGTACGACGCATCTTTCATCCAATCCCTCCAAACAGCTCTCCCAACCACGAATCCGACCACCGTACCAACGGCAAATGAAACAGTGGAAATGGCCGAACTACCTTCCTCCACCGCAGCTGGGAAAAGCAAGACGAGGACTATGAGCGGGGAGAAAGAAACATCGAGTTGGAGGACAGGAAGAGGGGAAAAGGATAGGAGGCAGGCGAAGCTTGATAGGGTGTTAGTAGGGGACATGGCGGAGGATGAGTTGAGGTATTTTGAGGAGGGGGATGGGGATGGTGAGGTGGAGGGGTGGAGAAAGGGGAGGAAGTGATTGGATGAGAGTCAGTTGTGATTGTGAGCGTGGTTGTGTGTGGTCTTAGGATAGCGAGTGGTAGTGTTTGATATACAGTGTTATTCATCATGTAGTATTTCCATGCCAATAATCTTCAGTCTGATAACCGAAAGAAAAACAATCTCCCCATTCACCAAACAATTAAATCTTCAACACACATATATATCATCTTTTTTTTTCCCTCTTATCGAATCAATAGAGAAACCACGCTACCTTACCCCCCTCCCCCCCCCCCCCCCCCCCCCCCCCCGACAAGACCAGCAAAAGACACATGCTAAAGAAAAAAGGGAAAAATTTGAACTTTCGCCTCATGAAAAAAAAAGAGGGCTTAACCAGCTACGATAAAAAAAAATTCCCAGCAATACAACATATCGCATCCATATCCCCCCCCCCCCAAAAAACTCCACTTCAAAAATCCGTTGAATCGAGGAGAGAAAAAAAGACCCCAAAACTCCCAATACAGCACAAGGGGGAAAGGAAAGGAAAGGAAAGGAAAGGAAAGGAAAGGAAAGGAAAGGAAAGGAAAGGAAAGGAAAGGAAAGGAAAGGA